>JBBPTI010000349.1:0-15600 GCA_038093995.1 Tylopilus aff. callainus | reverse complement strand
GTGTTTGTACATGTTGTACTCCTATTACTACATATGGCTGCTTTAGGGTAGATGTGGGAATGAGGGGTTTATGCCACTGGCCGTGAATGAGTCATGGGGAGTCACTGCACTGGTTTGCGCAGCCCAGGTGCCGGTGACACGAGATGGCATAATAATGTCACGGTGTGGCGTGATAGTGACGTCATCGGGCTGTGCAGAGAGGGCTGGACCGCTTACTAAGGTAAACACAGCTTTGTGCTGCCATTGTGTGGCATGTGAATGCTGTCAGTAAGCGAGGTCTAGGGTAAGTGCTGTGTACCAGGATAGGGGCGAAAAAGAGGGGGATACATAGGGGCGCGAGCGGGATTGTAACAGTATCTGGATAATCAGGTCTTTACTCTACCGTGGTCTGGTGCCTGGAATGCTGCAGATACTGAGTGGCCAGTGTGGGAGCAGAACTTGGCCAATACTGAGTCACGGCACTGTGGTGTGGGTAAAAGGAGCTAAAGAAGGCAGTGTAGGAAGGAAAGGAATGTAGTGTAGCTGTGAGCATAACATGTCCCCCTCTTTAAGGCCCAGATTCCAGATGGGCAGAAGAGAAAATAGAGCGAATGGCAGAGTGAGAGACAGGACAAGGGGTGGAGGGGTGAGCATGGTGGAAGGCGGCAAGGACATCAGGAGAGTTAGCAAGGTTAGAGTGAGGTTTCCAAGTCCGTTTGGAAATATCATACCCTTTCCAATGGACCAAGTACTGAAGACCATGGCTGGCCAGGCGAGAGTCGACAATGTACTTGACCTCGTACTCAAGTGTAGCAGGGTCAGTGGCCACAGAAAAGGGATTGGGGTTAGGAGGGTGCTGACTGGGGAGTGGGGCTATGAATGGTTTCACCTGCGAGACATTGAGGATGGGATGGATTTAGTAAGAGGGCGGAAGGTTGAGGCAAACCGTGTTTGGGCCAATGAGACCGGTAATAGGAAATGGGCCAATCTAGTGATCAGTAAGTTTAGGGGAGCCTGGGAGAGAGAGGTGTTCAGTGGAGAGCCAAACCTTATCCCCAACCACATAGGAGGGGGTCAGAGAGCACTTTCCCACAGTTGCTTGCTTTATTACATCTTGCGAGGCGTGAAGGTGATCTCTAGCTTCTGCCAGATGGTCAGCATACTGGTTGGCAAGGTTATCGGCTGTTGGGGACTGGGTGACGGTGGGTTCGATCCCAAGAACCGGGGCGTAGGTATGGGTGAGCTGGAATGGGGATTTACCGGAGGCAAAGGAGATGCGGGTATTGATGGTAAATTGCACAAGTGGGAGCCAATCACTCCATGATTCTGGGTGATCTGCACAATAGGTGTGGAGGTACTGTCCTACCTCCCAGTTCATCCACTCAGTCTGTCCATCAGTCTGAGGGTGGTATGCGGTCAAGAGGCACTGGGTGATCTGGAGCTGGTGGCAAAGATCAGTCATGAGCTGTGAAGTGAACTGTGGGCCGCAATCTGAGATGATGGACTTCGGGAGTCCATGGTGTTTCCATACATGATGCAGGTAGATGTCGGCAAGGTCGAGGGAGGTGCAGGTAGAATCGCAAGGAATGAGCTCAACCACTTTGGAAAAGCGGTCAATGACCATGAGGATGGCAGTGTATGAGTTCGAGAGAGGGAGCCCGGTGATGAAGTCTACCAAGATATCCTGCCAGGGCCCGGAAGATACAGGTAGTGGTTGCAGGGGCCTGGCGGGAGGCTTGTTAGATGGTTTGACCTGGGTGCACCTTGGATATCTCTTTACGTAGTCCGTGGCATCCTGGGCGAGTGATGCCCAATTGTAGTGCTGTCGCAGTAACTCAATGGTCTATGCTATCCTGGGGTGTCCTGCTATGGGGGCATCATGGTGGAGTTGGAGTACTTTGGGTCTACAGGCCAAGGGAATGTATACCTTGCCATTTTTCATCTGGCACCCATCTTCAATGTGGTATCCTTGGCCTTCTAGCCTCTTTTGCACCTGGTGAGGAAGCTTGATAGTCTCATGGGAAATCCAATCGGTCAGTCGATCCCCGGAATAATGGAGTACCATAGTTTCCTCAGTCATTCCATCTTCTTTACCCACAGAGTCTCTCAGCCCTTCCTTCTTGGTCTGTCATACCTGTATTTGTTCAGGGGGAATCACTACCACATCGTGGTTATCTTCTACATCTCCAACCACTAAATCTTCTCTCCTTGACAATGCATTAGCCTTGCCCATTGTTGAGCCGGGCTTATGACACCACTTGAAGTTGAAGTGGGAGAGGTATTGGGCCCAGCAGGCTTGTCTCTGATTAAGGTTTTGCCGGGTCATGAACCAGGTGAGGTTCTGGTGGTCATTCCATACCTCAAACTGCTGTTCGGCCCCTTTCAAGTAGTGCCTCCAGTCCTCCAAACCCCTAATCACACTCAACATCTCCTTGTCAGCTATGGGGTAGTTACACTCTTCAGGTGTCATCGCATGCAAGGCATAGGCCACTGGGTGCCACTTCTCATCTTCTTCTACCAGGAGGACGCCTCCAGTAGCATAGGAGGAGGTGTCACATTCAAGTTGGTATTTCTTGTTATGATCTGGGTATGCTAGGACTGGGGCAGTGGTAAAGGCCTCTTTGAGGTGATCAAAGGCCTCTTGCCACTTCTTGGTCCAGCAGAAAGGTTCATTCTTTCAGGTTAAGTCATGAAGAGGGCGGGCAATGTGTGCAAAGTCCTGTATGAATCACCAGTAGAAGTTGGCCATGCCTAGAAAGGCATGGACCCCTCAGATGTGCACCAGTACCAGCCACTCCTTTATGGCTGTGACTTTGCTCGGGTCCATGCTTACCCTATTTACCCCTACAATCATTCCTAAAAATTCCAACTCCTGTACCCCAAAGGTACACTTTTCTGGCTTGACAAAGAGGTTGTTTTCTTCTAACCTTCTTAGGACTTCAAGGACTACCTTCTCATGGGCTCTGTGATCATCTGTGGGGGTGAAGATTAGGAGGTCATCAATGTATACCATGACATTTTTGGCCATATTGGCGAAGATTTTGTTCATCATGGTCTAGAAGGTTGCTGGGGAGTTGCAGAGGCCAAAGAACATGACTAGGGGTTCGAAGGCCCTGTGATGACAGGTGAAGGCGGCCTTCCATTCATCTCCTTCTTTTATGCAGACATTGTTATACTCCCAGCAGAGATCCATCTTGGTGAAGAGGCGGGCAGTCTGAAGCTTATCCACAAGCTGGGCAATCAGTGGGAGTGGGTAGTTGTTTCATACCATGTGCTCATTGAGGTACCAGTAGTCCTGTACCATGTGCTTTCAACCATTTTTTTTTGGGACAAAAAAGACTGGTGATGTTTGTTTGGACTTCGAGGAGCGAATGTAGCCTTTCACTAGTTGTTCATCGACAAAGTCATCCACTTCCTTCTGCTCCTGAGGGCTGAGAGGGATATTGTGGCCCTTCCTAGGAACAAAGGTGTTTTTTAGCTCTATGGCATGGTTCCATGGTTTTTGAATCAGCATCCGCTCGGATTTTTTCTGTTCGAAGGTCTTGAGGTAGCAGTGGTACACCAGGGGTACTAACTCCTGTGGAGCTTTTCCTTCTTGCTTTTGTCCAGTGTTCCATTGCTCCTCGGCGACCCAGATCTCCTGTTCTTCTGCTCTGCAGATGACCTGCGATACCCCAGAGTAGTTGCATAGCTTGGGGCAGTCTGGCAATGTGACTGAACCGGTCTTTCAATTGATGTGGGGGTTGTGCTCTTTCAGCCAAGTATATCCTAGGATGAGATCCTTACTCCCTAGGTTGGTTACTTCCATGCAAGTCTTTTCCACATGACCCTGGTATTCCAATAGGATGGTGGCTGCATGGGTTACAGGCCCTGCCTTGTTCAGGGTTCCATCAGCATTGTAGACATAAATGGGCTGTGGAAGTTCTTCAGTAGGGATACAGTTTTGGTGGACGTACTCTTGGTGTATGAATGAGGACTGGGCACCACTATCAAGCAAAGTGGATGCTGGTATGAAGTTGCCAGTCTGAGTCTTTATTTGTACTTGCATAAGGATCTCCTTCTTCTTTTGTCCTAGAATTTGTATTTGTGGAGGAGACATCGGGATTTCTTTGCACATGTGAGGGGGAGTGTACTTGTTAGAGGAATTAAGCATGGCATTTGGTTCATGGTTGCTGCCAAGCCACTGGGGAGCAGGCTCCTCTAGACTGGGCAATCTAAGGGGGATACACCATTCTCGGTCTTTAGAAATGATAACATGGGTAATAGGGGCATACTTGGTTGGATTCTTACCGGCCTTTGGAACACCTGATGCATTGAAAAGACCTAAAGGTGGGTGAGTGGACTGGTAGGTAAAATACCAGCTAGTCCTGGCCACCAGGGAGTGTCTGAGTAAAGGGGGGGAGCGAATATATGTTCGCCCCAAAGGGACTCTGTGGAAAGAGGGTTAGTCCTGAGTGAAGTCTTGGGGCGTACAAATAGTCCGGTGGTAGTCCGGACTTGTAGGGATCGGTAGTCCAGTCATAGAAAGGTAGGTGACTGTCGGTACAGCCTAAGAAATGGTATGGAGGTGAAAACAGTGGAGGGAGACGGTCCCGAGCAGTGCGTGATGTGAGCCAAATGGTAGCTGCTATTGCAGAATGACGAGTACAAATTTTTATAGTCCGGGTATACCTGAACTCTAGCTACTCATTCAAAAGAGGATATAAGAGTGGTGATAGGGATTTCCCCTTTCAGATCCAATACATCCGATCGGAGATAAGTTGAATGAACTAGAAGAAAATATAGGAATATCGCAGGTTAAGAATACTTAATAAGTCCTGCGTCATGGAAAAGTAGTCCGACTAGTCAATAGAAGTCCAGTCAATAGAAGATTAAAATAGTCCTACCGGACTGTTCTAGTAGGTAATGAATCGACTGAAAAAGATGGGAAGCAACGAAAATATGGTAAGGAAGTGATATATAACTGTAGAGACACACCAATCTCTACAGCGTTCCTTAGGCCCTGCCTTTTCCCTTCATCTGGGATCCTTCAATCAGAAAATCCAAACCCATCTCCAGGTTGTTTCTCCTGCAGATTTCTTTTGCTAACTCTGCAATCCTTACCAGGGCTTCCGAGCCCATGGGTTCTTCATCTTCAGCTAGCAGGATCCTCCGCAGTGTTTTCCTTTTGGTGCAATAAGTGCTATGCCCACCATGAACAAACTTACAGGCTGGGCATTGATTGATCTTGGGCTTCCAGCATTCTCTGATCTTATGGCCAGTTTGTTTGCAATTGAAGCACTTTGCGTGGGTGTCACTGCTTGGGAGGGCAAATACATCTTCTTCAAGGTTCTCCCATGCTAACCCTCAACTGCTAATCCTTGCAGGGGCCTTCCTTTCGTACCCCCTTATGAAGCCAAGTGCTTCCATCGCACATCCAGTCTTCCTAATGTTGTCCAAATAGAGCACTGGCTTGTCTTGACACTTTCCTTTCTTGAAGATCTGTAGAATGATGTGCTGGGCCATGTTCTGTTCCAGGAGCCATATGGCGTGCATGTCATTGATTTGCGCCTGCTGGTATAGCGCCTCCCAGCAAACTAGGTAGTCGTTGGTCCACATGTTCTGCTGCTTGAACTCCTCCAGCTGGCAGCATGCCCAATCTTTCTGATTCACTGCGTGGAAGAGGCCCTCGATCTTGGCCTCACAGTCCTTCCACAAGTATGCATTTCCCTGGGTGAGGTGAGTTTGTGTGAATGGGCCGGCTTTAGGTCCTTTGAGCCAGGACAAGACTGCCACTACTGCTTCATAGCTTCCAGCAGGGGCAACATGTGCATTGATTCAGAGCCATGCTTTCATCTTGCCCCACCATTCTTTGAATTTGGCAATAGACCTGTTGTATTCGCCCAGATCTGTGAACAATTCAACTTTCTTCAAGGTACCTGGAGGGCCTGCTGCAGCAATCTGAGCCTGGAGAGTGGCTACTGTGCCCTGGCCTACCGTCACCAGCTGCTCAAGATGGATAATCTCATTGTTGGATGCATGCAGCAATTGAGTGAGTTGGATATTCTGAGTGGTGACGGTGGTGAACTCAGCCACAATGGCAGTGAGTTTGTCCAGTAGAGGAATAGTGGGGTCTGCAATGGTATTGAGGAGTACCTGCGACATACTGGAAACGAACTTCTTTCTTTATGATAGGCACCTTGTGTTTCTTATACCAGCTGCAGCTGGGCCTTTCAAATGGGAGTGGCACTAGAGGTCTTGTGCGGACTATGGTCTTCTGATCTCGATAGTCTCCTGGACATGGCCTATTGAGGATCCTGATTACCCTTCTTTCAGGATGTGTATGGCATTCTCTCGGCTTGCTTAGTAATCTCCCTATAGCTGAAGCCGGGAACTTTAGTTCAAATGCAAATTACAAAGATCTACCAATCATCCTGGGGTGCTGACTCAGCCCAGTTGGTAGGGGTGCTTTCATAGCAGAAGTTATGGCCTCGTGTGCTGGTAGGAGTAGTGATGATAAGGGAGTACTCTCCCGAGGGTAACTGTAGGGAAATAAGGAAGGTGTTGCAGTCAAACTGTTACATCCCCGCTCACGACTCCCCGCTCAGCCCCTATTTTTCGCCCCTGTTGTGGTTGGTACCAGCCCCTGTCCTCGCTTACTAACAGCATTCACATGCCACACAATGGCAGCGCAAAGCTGTGTTTACCTTAGTAAGCAGGCCCAGTCCCTTGCACAGCCCGATAACGTCATGATCACACCATATCGCACCATCATCACACTATCTCGCATCATCGGCGCCCGGGCTGCACAAACCAGTGCAGTGACTCCCCATGACTCACCACGGGCCAGTAGCACTAGTCCCTCATACCCACGTCTACCCTGAAGTCCCCATATGTAGTAATAGGAGTACAATACGTACAAACACTCTGTAGCAGTATAAATAGCTTCGCAATTGAGCCCCAGAACCTCATTCGAGTTATTCTGGGTTTTCCCCTTAGTCCTCAGTCGACGCCTGGGCCCCCGCTAGCTCCTATCCCCTCGTTACTGCCGCTGTCATACAGCTCACTACACAGCCCCGTCTAAGGGTTGTTTCACAAACTGGGTGTGGATGAGAAGGCAATAAATGCAAAACACAAGTAACAAGAAAGAAATAAAACAAGAGGCTAAAAGGGAATATCAGAAGAAAAGCAGGAACATCTTTGGAGAAGAAAGCCAAAACTAAAAAGGGTGGAAGCAAAATACAGGTAAGTACAAAGAGAAGGGTCAAAGAAACTTGCTGGGCTGCCAAAGAAGGTTTCTTGGGCAGAGGCAGCCTGGCTCATTGAGATTGTGCACCAGTATGGTACCAGATGTCCCAGACTGTCTTGGGTGCGAGTGGAATGGCAGGAAGCAGAAAGGGTGGTAAAGATGGTCCGGCCTGCAGCAAGCACGGTAGTCTGGGGAAGGGGGAAGGGAAGTGGTGAGCTCTGCCTTTATGCGAGCACAGTACTTGGCATAGCAGCAGGTTTGTTCTTCTGCTTCGGCGATGAGCTGGCGAAGGGTGGACAGCAAAGAGATAGGTGGTGTGGGGGGAACGAAGTCGTTTGGGTTGATGTCAGTGACGGAGAATGAGGGATAAACAAGTGTGGGTGTATCTGATGCCCTGGACCTCGCAGCAAAGTCTGCGATAGCCTGGTCAATCTCTTCCCACAACTCTTGCTGCTCTCTCTCAGCAGCAGCAGCAGCGTCAGCTTCAAAACGGGAAGTAATGGTGGCAAGGAGGTTGAGATTGATGGGGTGAACTGGGCAAGGAGTGACTACTAGATGCTGTCCACCTGTTGAGCTGCCAACTACAACAGCGGGGGCTGACTTAGCACGTGTAACGTTCACTAGTGTCCTTCCACATCAATAAGGAGACGCAGGTACAATTCTGCTTACTGATGATGAAAAGTTGGTGGTGGGTGAGACCTTCAGGGCAGTTGAAGAGCAACAGTGGCGAAGAGAGGAATCAATTCTTAATGAAACAACCTTGGGTGCAAGGCACTAGGAGGCATATGGGGTGGAGAGTAGCGAAGCGAAGTGGAACAGACAAGTGGACCAATCTTCTAGTAAAGTGGGTGCCTTGTGAGGGAAGACCCAAGAAGAATTGATTGGGGCTCCAATATAATACAGGCGGTCTTATATACTACTACAGAATGGATTCAGGCGGAGCCTAAAGTAAGTGAGGGCAGGCAAGAATACTAAATGTGGAGGTGCAAGACAGAAACTGGCCTGGTCCATGCAAGGGAGGCAATGCTGCGGACTAAACACTACTGGAGTGAGAAACGAAGGTGTGTGATGGCACGATGGTGTAGTTAATGCCATTGGAGTGGGAATGAAAGGCATACTATGGCATGCGATGTGCGAGTATCACTATTGGGGTGGGAGCAGATGGCGTGAGATGGCGCAATTGCAACTGCAGATTGTCTAAGGGCCGCAGGCAGTATCAGTATCTGGGTAATCAGGTCTTTACTCTACCATGGTCTGGTGCCCGGAATGCTGCAGATACTGAGTGGCTGGTGTGGGAGCAGGACTCGGCAAGTACCGAGTCATGGCGCTGTGGTGTGGGTAAAAGAAGCTAAAGAAGGCAGTGTAGGAAGGAAAGGAACATAGCGTAGCCGTGAGTGTAACACTAATGCTGTTCAAACAGAGT
The DNA here is from genome assembly GCA_038093995.1 of Tylopilus aff. callainus. Lineage (NCBI taxonomy): Eukaryota > Fungi > Basidiomycota > Agaricomycetes > Boletales > Boletaceae > Tylopilus > Tylopilus aff. callainus. The sequence goes on along the minus strand of JBBPTI010000349.1, from coordinate 6,970 downwards.
TCCAACTTAGGTAGCTAGTAGTATATAAACCCCCCATGTAATTGTCAGAACTCCAATCAATTCTTCTTGGGTCTTCCCTCACAAGGCACCTAGTTATAAGGAGTTCAATTGATATCTATTACCTTCATACACTTTTGTACACCCTCCACTACACAGCCAAAGGTACTTAGTGCCCAAGGTTGTTTCACAATGACTAAGGTAAACATAGCTTGGCATAGCCATTGTGTGGTGTGTGAATGCTGTTAGTTAAGGTCCTAGACAGGAAGGTGGGATACATGGATGAGGAAAACCAGAGTGGGAGGAGCATAAGAGCTGGCAGCCAGGCTAGGGGCTGAGGCAAAAAAAGGAGGTGAGTAAGTGGGTTGTAACATTACCTCCCTGCTAAAGCTCAAACTCTGGGTGAGCAAGGAGGGAGAGCACAAGCAAAGAGAGTAGTGAAGATGGCACTGGAGACAGACCAAGGGGCAGATGAATGAGCTGTGTGAAAGTTGCAGAGGGTGGCAAGGCAGTTAGTGAGGTTGGAGGCAGGCTCCCATGTATGATCTGAGATAGGATAGTCCTTCCAATGAACTAAGTACTGCAGGCCCTGACCCTGGGGGCATGAATCAACAATGTACTCAACTTCATACTCTGAATTACAGTTGTCAGTGATGAGAGCTGAGCTGGGAATAGGGTTAGGCTGATCTAGAAGGGGCTCCTAATACAGTTTGGTACAGAAGATATTTACCACTGGATGGATATGCATGTGGCAAGATAAATACAATTCCACTGCATTTGACCCCTTCATGGAGAGCATGGGGAAAGGACTGACCCATCAATCAGACAACTTCTGGCAGGGGGTTGACTGGGTAAGGTTGTCAGTGGATAGCCAAACATGATTGCCAACAGTGTAGGATGGGGCTGCAGTTCAATGTCAGTCAGCTGTAACCTTCATTCATTTCTGGGCCCATGTGAGATGCTTGCAGGTTTGGGAGAGAATTGTTTGATAATCAGCCACAGTCTACAAGGCAAAGGGGAATTTAGCATTTTGAGGCTCCACTTCCACATCAGCAAATCACTGACTTATACTGTGAGTATAGTACAGATCTGTACAGGTCCACTACAGCAAAATACCATCTGTATAGGTGTATACAAGCCTGTACACCCACTGTATAATAGGAGACCTTGACAAAATACAATAATACTGAATATATACTCTCTGACTGAATTGCTAATGACTTCCTTGCATTGTTTGAGGTATTTTAAACCCATTTCTTTGAGGTCCCCCATTGTACAGTCAGTGTACAGGTCTGTACAGGTCTATATAGATGGCATTTTGCTGTAGTGAACCTATACAGACCTATACTATACTTACAGTATAAGTCAGTGATTTGCTGATGCATTCTGTTACAACTTGCCTACTAGGCTCCACCAACCCTCTTTTTCTTTTACCCTTGTATTACCAAATTACCTCTTTTGCCTCACTCCTATGCTTACCTCTCTGTTCTGACAAAGGATATGCTTTGATCATATCTAATTGTTATCTCTTTCTTTTTGTGCCTTCTTGCATATTCCTTTGCATTCTTTTGTTTAGTCATCAGTCAGGCTAGTTAGTACTTAAGAACAGCTCTTGCTACCCTGTAACCTAAGCTAGTCTTCCTTGATTATACCTTATTCACCCTGGACCTTAGGATCTGCTAGAGTTTGTCTCTTTGATCCACTAGCTTCACAGACCAAGTCCTCAACAGATTGAGGCAGGATAAGTCCCACATTGGCTTGGGCAACAGATCATCATCACCATCAGGCTATTCAAGGCTAGGGTCTACCTCCTACCTGGAGTAGATCTTAACAGATAGAGGGCCTGCATCATGTAACATGGTGGTCTTTTGTAAAGTGATGCAGCTAGGAGCTCCACCCAAATATGTAATGCACAAGCCATTACTTATTTTTCACCCCAACACATTGTAAATAATCATGGCACAACATTATTACCAGCCATTAGTAGATACTTTACACCCAACTGCACCACCCTGCACTATTTGAATAACATCCAATGCATTGTTGTGTGAGTGCAAGGCCATATTGTCAAAAAGCCATGGCTGTGCAATACCTTTTTGAGCCACTGTAGTTGGTCATAGCCCAGTACAGCAATGTTTTGAGTTCTTGGCATGCTTGGAAGCCTGTGGAAAGCACTGACTGATACTTAATGAACTGATGTACTTACCTACTTGACATGATGAGATTGAAATGCTACTAAGTGCTGCTAAGTGTCAGCAAGAAGTAGTCCAATTTACTAATGCATGTGATCTTGTAAAGGGATTCCTCAGTCGTATGCGGGGCAGATGGACTATAATATATGTACCTAAAGGGATTCCTATGCACAGTGTAAGTGATAAGTTCAGTAGGCTACTATGGATGAAGCTCACCTCAGTCGTATGCGGGGCAGACGGACTGAGGTGACAGCTGTGAACAGTCCAGCTAAATACTTGTAGCTAACGGGCTATGGTATGAATGGGGTAAGGAAAGAATGTAGGGACGAGTTAATACTAGGAAATGCACACTATCGGCACAAGCGCGTAAGTGATCTGAGACGTTGGGCTGTGTGGTGCACCATGTGCTCCGTAGCATAGAGCTGATTTCCATGGTCCGTACAATGAATCCCTACGTCATCGGCAGTGCGCATGCTTGCGTATTCCGACACTCCCCCTCAAGCTGTGCACAGTCCGAGTTCAGCAGCAAAGTGCTTGACCTTCGGCGATGGTAGGGCCTTGGTGAAGACATCGGCAACCATGTCGCCGGTGGGGCAGTAAATGAGTCGTATCTTGCCATCTTCGATGACCCAGCGAATGAAATGGAAACGCACATCTATATGCTTGGTGCGTGTGTGGTATTGATGGTCTTTTGCAAGTGCGATTGCTAACTGATTATCTGAGAAGAGAGTTGTTGGCTGCGATAAGGGGGTGAACAGGGCTGAGATGAGGGTACGAAGCCATAAGGCTTCTTTCGCGGCGTGTGTAGCACCTACATATTCACTTTCTGTCGTTGAGAGTGAAACAATCTCCTGCTGTTTGGAACTCCAGGATACAGCGCCTCCATCAATGAGGAAGGCGTAGCCCGAGATGGCATGGCGGTCCTCCATGACACTGCCATCTGCATCAGTGTATCCGATTAACTCTTTTTCTCCCCCTCCATATGTCAACTGTAAATTCTTAGTGCCAAGCAGATACCTGTATACTCGCTGAACGGCGTCCCAGTGAGCTTGGCCGGGGTTTGATGAGAAGCGCGATACTTGAGATACCGTGTACAAGATGTCCAGTCTCGTTCCAAGCGCTGTGTACATAAGCGATCCAATTGCTTCTTGGTACGGAATATTCTGCATGGCGGCATGTTCTTCGGCAGTGGACGGGGACTGGCTGGTGGTTAGCTTGACGCTTGGTTCCATCGGCGTAGAGATCGGCTTTAGCTGGTCAAAGTTGAAATGGCGGAGGATAGAGTCAATGTACATTCGCTGTGAAAGCGAGAGCGTGCGTTCTTCACAGTTTCGTATGACTTCGATCCCTAGGAGCCAATGGAGTTCCCCAAGGTCAGTGACTTCCACAAAACAACTGATTTGGCGCTTAACATCTATAATCAAGCTGGACAAGGTTGCCACGATGGTGCAGTCATCGACATGCACAACGATGATGGTGGTAGACGTTCCCTCCCATTTGATGAAGACCGCTTGGTCAACTTCACACTGCTTGAAGCACAGTTTGGTTACCAGGATCTCTACAAGTCGCTGATACCAACAGCGGCCGCTCTGTTTTAGTCCGTACAGAGTTTTGTGCAGGCAGCATACTTGGCGAGGGTAGTCCGGGTCGGCGTATCCAGGCGGCTGGCACATATAGATTACTTCATCATCGTTTAGCGTACCGTTGAGGTATGCTCCCTTTATGTTGATCTGGTGCAGCTCCAGGTCCAGGCATGCAGCAAGGGCGAGGACAGTGCAAATTGATGCAAGTTTGGCAACTGGGATGTATGTATCGAAATAGTCGACACCGGGGACTTGGGAGAATCCCTGGGCGACGAGATGCGCTTTGTAGCGTACAATGGTTCCTGCAGCATCCTTTTTTGCGCAGAATACCCATTTTGACCCGACAATGTTGGCGCCAGGCGGGGGTTTGACTAGCTCCCAGGTCCCGGCCTTGTCAAGCATGTCAAGCTCTTTGCGGATGCCACCTTCCCATCTGGGCCAATCTGGGCGTTTGTGGGCATCGGCGAGCATGGTGGGCTCGAGTGCTTCAGCCTCTGTGCTGGCTAGTTCAACGAGCATAGTGAGCTCTCGCTCGTCATAGTCCGGCTCATATCTCTGGTCGGTGACTGCTAGGATTTGCTTGGCGGTCCCAGTGCCTTCGAAAGCTGTCGGCTGGGCTGGTTCTTCAGCTATGGTGTTGGGTGGTTGTACCCCACGAGGGAGTGCGGTGGCAGCAGCTTTGCTATTAATGATGTCGAGGATCCGCTGACTGGGTTTGCGGACGCGCTTGGTGTGGGGTTCGTCTTCGTCATCTGGAGTGGGTAGGCTGAGTGGTTTGGACGGTGGGGAGGCAAATGGTGAGGGTAACGGCGTTAGAGGCGATAGCGGAGGGTCAGGGGTTGCCAGAGGCGGTGCAGTGGCTCTGACAGGTGACAGTTTGGCAGACACGGCCTTTGATCTATCGGCATTACCGGATGTGGGTTGCTGCGCTGGGGTGCTGATGCCCAAAATGGTAAGTTCTTCCTCCCCCTCAGCAGCACGCGGTGTAGTGTCGAAATACACATTGCGCTCGACGGTCACCGTTCGCTTTGACGGCCAGTACACTTGGCATGTGTTTTCGGTGCGTTCATCAATTCCCATCCATTTACTGTGCTCAACTCGTCCTCCCAGCTTCAAACCAGCACCCGTCTTGATGAAAACGGGCGATCCCCATTCGTGTAGCCGGCTCAACTCGGGCGTCTTGCCCAGTGTGACCTCGTACGGCGACTTCCCAGCGAGAGATTTGGTAGGCGTCCTGTTCTTTAGCCATACAGCATGATGTGCGGCCTCTCCCCACAGGAATTTCGGTAGTCCACTGGTGTGCAACATTGCACAGACTTTTTCCAGGATCGTCCGATTCAGGTGCTCGGCAACACCGTTGTGTTGCGGTGTATCATGCGTGGTGAAGCATTGCACAGTGCCCTGTCTCTGGAGGTAAAGTGCGAATTCTTTTCCTTGGTATTCTCCCCCTTGATCCGAGTGGAGGAGCTTGACCTTTGCTGCTAATTGTCTATCCAGCCATGCTTCAAACCCGCGGTAGGCTTCAAAGGTTTCACTTTTCTGCCGCAGAATGTGAAAGTGAGTGAGTCTCATCTTGTCATCCGTAAAGGTGACGTAGTAACGCTTTCTCCCAAGTGTTGCGACAGGCGATGGGCCCCATACATCGGAATAGATGACCTCACCGATGGATTCAGCTTGTGGCCCCTGGCGCTCCTTGGCTATGGGCTTACGAGTGGCCTTGCCATATACGCACGACTCACAGAAAGTAGGTTCCTCCTTCATCGTATCAATCTTTAGGCCGCTGACAAGTCCTTGTTCGGCTAAATGGCATGCGGCAGATGGTGCAATGTGGCCCATTCTGCGATGGAATTCCATTACGGTGAGTCATTTCATTGCTGCGGTTGCGTGCTCCTGCTCATGCATGACATGGTATAGGCCCTTCTCTGACCATGGTATGTGTCCAATTGTTTTTTTGTTAGTGTCTCTGATGGTGCAGTGGCCATCTGCAAAGGTTGTCGAGAGCCCGAGCTCATCAAGATGTCTGATCGACATAAGTGTGTACCCCACCTTAGGTGAGTACAGTACCTCTGTTAAGCGCAGCTGTGAAACTCCTGATTTGTTGGGAATTTCAATAACCAGGTCTCCTACTGCAGTTGTGCTGAACTTCTGTTTGTTTGCAGCGGTAAACGATTTCGGCGGTATTGCCTGGACATTTAGCATGCGGTCCCAGTCTGGACTGATGTGACGAGTAGTGCCCGAGTCGTATAGTTCAACACGGCATGTATCTTCTTGACGGTCACTGACTTTCATGACAGCGTTTTCGGCAACGCATGAGGGGCCAGCATAGCCGCTAGATGCTCTGTCTTTGGCTTCATCTGCTCGGGTCTTATCATTGTTCATCTCACAGCCCAACGGACTGTCGTCACCATCATCTTTGTCGTCAATCACCCCAAACACTCCGTCCTCCGAATCGTCATCAAAGGCGGCATGGGCACCATTCGTGCAGGATTTCTTCTCTCCATCCTTGGATGGTTTGTCACACTTGGCAGCTAAGTGCTGGTCTGATCCGCAATTCCAGCACAGTCATTTGGGCTTTTGATTTCTAGAAGATCCTTGCCCACGTCCTCGGCCTCTGGACCCTGTGGCAGGTGACACGACCATCGCCTCATCGCGGTCTTTCGTGTTGTTCCTGTGAGTATGCTTTGCCTTCTGTCATTCGGCTTCTTCACTGATAAGCGAGATTAGAACGTCGGGCTCGATCATCTTGGATGAGGCGTATAGGCGCACGACGGCAAGCTGAGTCAATGCAAAGTTGGCGAGGTGTGGGGGAAGGGACTTGATGATAGTTGACTGGTAATCTTTTTCGTCCACTTCTACTCCTACTGACGCTAGTTCTTCTCGCTTGGTTTGTAGGTCATCTAGGAACTGGCGGGCATCACCACCCCTCGGCATAGTGGACTCGAGAAACTTGGTGTGCAGGTCCGTTTGTGTCAAGTCCAGTCCTCCGGTGTAAGTCTGAGGGAGCCGGAGTATCGTAAATATAATTGAAAGGGGTTCGGAATAAGGACTTGGCGCAGGACTTGTGTGTCGCGCCCTTACCAAGGCTTGCGTCCTTGATTTCAGAGGTTGGAGGCGTCAAGAGGAAAGACAGAGGTAGGAGATGAGGGACTCAAGACACAGGAGGGTGACTTGTGTTAATATTCGTACTGGAGTACAACT
>JBBPTI010000348.1:0-15601 GCA_038093995.1 Tylopilus aff. callainus | reverse complement strand
CAGTAGCACACTAGGCAACCAAGTGCCCTGCATGAGGTTGTTTCAAGTATGGTGTGATATGATGTAATGTGGCTATGCTGTGAGTCTAGACTAGTCTTAGGTAAACACATCTTTGTGCAGCCATTATATGGCATGTGAATACTGTAAGCCAGTGCTAGGCTGTGCTCAACTAGGGGTGTTATGAGGAAGAGAAAAATGAGAGTGTATGTTGAGAGTTGGTGGTGAGGATAGTATGTAACTGGGGGTGCAGTTGTGTGCATAATAGTAAGGAATGCAAGATAATGTTGAGTGACTTTGCTGCTAGATGCCCATTGTGGAAAGACACAAGAAGACTCAAATGGGGTGTCTTGGGTGTTGGATTAAGGACTTATATACTACATGGGGGCTAATTCTACAGTGAGCAACAATACTGTTCTAATAACTAATCCTAACACAGTGCATGAAGTGCATTGCAAACACATGTGGGAATCTTGCTTAGCTTTGGTGTGACCAAACATAGTACATACCCCTGGCTACAAATTGACCCCTGGATGGTATAATTCAGCCCAGTGGCTGTGGAGATATGTCCATTTTAAGTCACTCATATCATTGGAACAGTTTTGTTGCTGGTATCAGGATATTGCAAATTAGTATGAAGTATATCCTCCTTTGGCCTTGATGACCTCCTGAACCCTTCTAGGCATGCTTTCTGAAACAACCCTTAGGTGGGGCTGTGTAGTGAGCTGTAGGACAGCAAAGAGGGGCTAATAACAAGAGCTAGTGAGTGCCCAGGTGTTAACTGAGGACTAAGGGGAAAACCCAAGATAACTCAAATGAGGATCTTGGGGCTTTATTGGCAGCCTTATATACGGTCACAGGTTGTTTGTATGTATTGATGTCCTATTACTATTTACAGGTACTTAGGGCAGACGTGGGAGTGAGGGACTTATGCCACTGGCTGTGAACGAGTCATGGGGGGTCATTGCACTGGTTTGCACAGCCTAGGTGCTGATGACACGAGATGGTGCCATGGTGATGTGATATGACGCGATGATGATGTCACAGTGTAAAGTAATTAGGACGCTTGGGAGCAGACTAGGGGTGAAACCTGCTAGTCCTGGTCATCCTGGGTATAAGGGGGAGCAATTATGTTCGCCCCTAAAGGGACTCTGGTAAAGGGGAACAGAGAAATGAAGTTGGGAGTCACTTAATAGAGGTCCAAGAAGTGAACCAGTCAGTTTGGGGTGCATTAGTCCAGTAGTCCAGACTTCAGGCTGTCGAGATGCATGTAAAAGCAGTAGAGAATGGTGGAGATGATGACAGTGAGTAGTAGAATGGTAGCGGTGATTGGTAGATGGTAGACAATAGACAGTGACAGTGTGAGCAGAAGGTCGCTAAATTTTCCTCTGGTGAAACAAGTTTTTTATAGTCCAGGCATACCCTAGACTTTTGCTAATAACAGGAAAATGGCTAAATGACAGCGTATAAGGCTGTTATGTAAGTAAGAACAGAAAAGGAAATAGTAAAGTAAAAACCGGTCTGTCTGAGTAAAGTCCAGTAGTTCCGGACTAATTGGTGCATCAAACTAGGAACAGATTTATAAGAATTGCAAGTCCAGAGTCAAAGTAAGTAATCAGGGTCATAGTAAGAGGAACCATGGAATATAGAAAAAGAAGTGGATATTACCACAGAGAGTCCTGACTCTCTACATCCACTGGGGACTTAGATACTGACTGTCTTCAGTCAGGTACAATGGCATTGGTGAGTTGTAAACTACTCGCAGTGGTACTGTTCGCTGATAGCAAGGGCAGGATGTGTTAGAGTTGGCCCAAGATGAGGCCAACACGCTCCAGCTTGATACGGACTCAGATCCGGAAGTAAGTCAGGTGCTCCGTGCAGCAGAGCTGACGTGCACAGACTGGACCGAGAGGAGAAAGGCAGCCCCACTGATACTGACGCAAGACACGGTGATGGAGGTCAAGAAGGTGGAGCAGACAGTAACCACAGAGAAGTGGGCGTCGTCGGTGAACATGTGGTCCGTGACATCATCACTAAAGGTGCATGGTAAGTTACTCAACTGCTGGAGCAATACTGACCCAGAATAGTGACTGTGGACAGATGATGAGCAAGGGGAAATGGTGCCTGCCCCCAAGAGGCAAGCCAAGGTGACACGGCAGATGGGAATGACACCGGTGCGCCACATCTGCGAGTTGTGTGCGAAGGCGGGCATCCCAGAAGGATGTGAGATGGGAGCTGGGGTCACCTGCACATGGTGCCATAGGCTGAAGGCCTGGTGTAGCTTCACAGTGGGTTGGTCAGGAGCAAGGAAGACCAATCAGGTGGAAGTGGTCATAGAGACCACTTGAGGTAAGTGTCTGCCACCTAGTGGTAACTCGTACCAATGATTATCAGCTGGACAGCCAATACGACCAACCATTAAGGCCGGTCCAAGCAAGTGGGCCCCCTCTATTTTGTCTGACAACGACAAGAGCGCGAGCGAGGAGGATATGCCAGTGCAGAGCAAGGGGAAGGGGAAGGCACCCACAATGGTGAGGTCTGAGTCATCTGCAGTCCAGAAACAATGCCAGGGCCTGGTCTGCTGTCTGAACACAGCACAAGCGGAACTATTCCAGATCTGTGCAGACTTCAAGGCTCTGGAAGTCATGCAGGATTTGGTGATCGCAGAGGTGGGGAAGATAGTGGTGGAACTAGAGGAGATGGACACATAGTCAGTCTGCCATAAATAGTCCGCCACTCGTGTTGTATATGTTCAACTCAATGGTATCCATTTTGGTCTGCAGAATGAAAGAAAAGAGAAAAGAAAGAAAGGAAATCTATGTAGTGATTGTGGGGTGCCGCCTGACTTGTCTTCATTGGTCAGCTTTTGTCATCTTCATAGCTGGACTTCCCTCAGACTTGACAGCGGTATGTTAGTATCAAATGAATTGGTCCAAGGTAAAACGGGCACCATGTCTAGTGTGCGGTCAAAGGTCAATATACAAATAGCTGGTTCACATGAGTGAGACACAGAGAGAAGAAAGGAAATAACAGAGCAATGATCTGTTTCTAAATAATAGGATTGTCTGTTGGATCTTTTTAGCTTTTTGTTTTTTGGATAGAGAGATGGAATAGGGGAGACTAAGTAGGTCACCGGACTAATCCCAGGGTGAAACAGAGAGAAGAAAATATGGTTTCTTGCATGTGGTCTCATGTTATGATCTATTCTTCGTCAGAGACATTCATCTCTCCCTCGTCTTCCGGTCCCTCTATAGTATCTCCCTCAAGATGATCTAACTCTTCTTCATCTAGTCTGGTGATTTGCATAACCAGTATCATTGTGTGGGATCTAGGGTGGTAGGGGACAAGCTGGAACGCAGCGTAACAGAGCTTGGAGACAGAACCATCCAACTTGGCCAGAAGATATGATCCTCCGGTAGTCCGGCGAAGAACCACCATCAGACCTAGGTATCTCAGCTTCATCTTCCAATTTAGCTCTTTCTCAATCTGCGAATTCTGGACTAAGACCAGGCTTTTCAGGCAGAAGTCAAAGTCTTTGATACGGGTCTTGTATGTGGCTTTGAAATGCTTGATGGATTCGAACCGAGCTTTGAGAACACGGTCGCAAATTGCCTTTAGGTCATCACAGCGCTTTTGTAGCTGCTGTGCTCTCCAAGCAATTAAGCTGGAGGAAGATAATGGGCCTGTATTGGAGAGAGGAACAAGGTAAGTAGCTTCAGTGATGTCAAATGGAAATAGTGGTTCTATGTCATGAACCATGAAATATGGAGATAGTCCAGTAGTCCAGAGAATAGTTACCCATTTGGCCCAGAAGACCGAGTGCGCTACGGTATGCCAGCACAACTCCCCCCCAGGGGAACTTTTAATGATGGCCTCCTGGACATTGTAATGATGCTGTTTGACCACACCATTAGCTTGTGAGTTGTAGGGGGAGATGCAGATGTGTCTGATTCCGTACCATGTAGCAAGCATATCTAAAGCTTGTACAAAGGCAGGACCATTGTCAGTAACAATTTTGATGAGCAGACCCCACCAGCAAAGAATCTCTTTGAAAATAAAGGACACCAGTGCTACTGCGTTCTCTGACCAGAGCATACGCCACTCTGGGTATGCAGTTAGAGCATAGTGGGCCTGAACGATAAACAGTACCTGCCAGAGTGGGGCATCAGCATCGTGTCAAGGTGGACCTTATGAAAGAGTCCCCCAATGATAGGAATGGTTGGCAGAATATGGAGATGGTACGTTTGACAAATTTGGCACTCATGACAGGTCCAGATGAACCATTTGACATCATCAATAAGGCACGGCCACCAGAATCTGAGCAGGAGCTGAGTCCAAACTGTGAAGACACCCTTGTGTCTGAGGTCATCATGGGCCTCCTTGATTAGTCTGCATCTCCGGTTCTCTGGTACGACTAGCTAGTGTTGTCTGTGCTGCTCACAGTGCCAAAGAGAACCATTAAGTATAAAGAACCTGGTAGCTGAATTAATAAATAACTGAAACACAGCATCAGTAAGATCAGCAGGTTGGACTCAGGTTTCTAAAAAGGAACAAATAGCATGGATCCGGTCCTCCTTAGAAAGTGCTTTTGGGGACTAGGGAATCATATGTGAACCTGGAGTTACATCTGGCACCAAAGAACAGGATTCGAAGACAGATACGAAACTAAGTAGGGGGTGAGCGGTGATGTTCCAGGAAATCAGAGAACCAGAGGAAGGTGTCCAGTACGGAAGTGGAGGATGACCGGTAGGAACGGAGGTAGCATGGTCATTGAGAAGGCAAATTGCGAAGGAATAGGCATCGTCTAGCCAGTCCTCAACACCCTTGTCCTCAGGCGGATCATCCTCAGAGCAAGGTTGCCTGGAGAGGCTGTCAGGGCCAGCATGCTTTTCAGCAGGAATATGATGAAGCTCAAAATGGAAGAGAAGGATACCGGCGATCCATCAGTTGATGGTCGTGTTCAGTTGTAAGTCCAGGTTGTTAATCATACCCTTAACATACTTAGCATCCATTTCTACTATGAGGTTAGTAACACCAAAGATAAAAACCTGGACTGCTCAAAGTGCCCGGAACAGTCTGTACAACTCAAGCTTGGCCTGAGAGTAATGGCTCTCGACTGGAGTGAGGCTAATGAAACAGAAGCGGTTAGGATAGCATTTGCCATCCTCCCCTTCCTGGGAGAGGATGAACCCTACAGCAATGTAGGAGGTGTCAACAGTGAGTATGACTTCCCAGCCGGACTCGTAATCTAAGCACCAGAGCGGTGGGGACTTAATAATCTTGTCCTTCAGACAAGTCATCGCAGTCTGCTGATCGTCTCCCCATTCAAAGGGAATGCCTTTCCTAGTGAGGTTAACAAGAGGATGGGATATAGAAGTGAAATCTTTAATAAAAATACGGACTACATTGCAGGTACCCAAAAACCCATGGACTTGGGTGAGGTTCTGGCACTTGGGCCAGTCATGAATCTTTTGAATTTTGGTGTCATGCAGGACACGATCCTCGGAGGTACACTTGTGACTGACAATCATCACAGTCGGAGCGGCAAGGACAAATTTCTTGGCAGAAACAGTGACATTGACGTTTTGGAGACACTGGAGGATTCTGTGGATGACAGTTAGGTGATTCCAAATGAATTTCCGGATACCCGGATTCTCCAGAATGGTCTCATATGAGCCATCTGGACGCTGGTAATGGGTGGTCTTGGACTTGATCAGTAGATTGTCAATAAACAGCATTGTATAATGTGGAATCTCGTCCTGTAGGATAAATGCCATGTCAGCTTGGTATACTTGGACTGCGTTGGTATGCCCCATCAGAAGGGTGGTAAGCCGGTGCAGTCCAAGTGGACTATTAAATGTTGTCATGTCGCAGGATTCAACATGCAATGGGCGCTGGTCATATCCTGCAAATAGATCCATCATACCATATACTGAATAGCCTCCAAACGATTCTGCAAGGTGTTCGACAAAAGGGGGGACAGATGAGTCCCGGATGGTTACAGCATTGAGTGGTTGGAGGTCATGGACTAGCCGGAGCATCTTCCCATCCTATTTGAGCATGCAAAACCACCAGGAGCAGTAGGCAGTGGCAGATGGTTCGTACACTCTGGAAGCAATCCGGTCTTTGATGATCTGTATGGTCTGGTCCCATGTCTTTGGAGGAACCAGAATATTGTGGAGCACCCATGGAGTGTGGGGCACAGTCGGAATTTTGACAGGAGGAAAGTATCGTTCATCAAGATGACCTTGCTTGGTTGGAACCTAAGTGAAAGCCATCTCATGATTGCGGACTATCCATCGGACTAACTTGATTTCCTTTTCCCATAGCCAGTTGGCAGGGTCGAGGTCAAGAGCATCAGCGTGTTCCTGTGTAAACCAGACTCTGGGGACGAAGTCCGGAGAGTGAGTAGGCAATGGTATGAGTCTGGCGAGCGGATCATCAGGTAGCTGGCGCAGCACATGGAACTCCTCAAGAGGGGCCATGACTGACCAAATCTTTTTAGCTATTGGCTTGTAGGCCAGGGAATGGGTTAGTGGATCAAATCGGTAAGATGAAGTGAAAGCAGAAATATGAGAAGAGGAGAGAGAAGTCTGAGTAGAGGAAATGAATTTGTATAGTCTGGAGTGGTCTGCGTAGTCCGGAATGGAGACGGAAACTGTATGCAGAGGTGAGCAAGTTAAGGAAAATGATGGAGATGAAGAAATTATGTGGGAATCTCCCCAACCAGTCAGTGGATCATCGATATCTAAAAACCCATCTTGACGATGGATTTGTGATTGGCATATCTGAGTTCATGCTGGCAACGCAGACATCCTTTGGTCCATGGACATGTCAGAAGCTTGTAAGACTTCCCAGAGTTTGGATCACGAAGTGTGATCGTCTGTGACCCATCCAGGAAATCTTCTGTTGCGGCACTTAATAGACAATGGAAGGGACGACTGAGTAGGAGGTCAAAGTTGGCACAGGGGACAACTTGTACTTGAAGGTTAATTTCTCCTGCCCCAAAATCGAGCCGGAGATTCTCGACAACGCCAATAGTTGATTCAGTGCTGGTATTAGCGTTGGACATTGTTAGTATATGGTTAGACTGGACTGGTAGTCCGAGTGCTTCCCATACACGTTTGGGCATAACGATGATTTCAAAGCCACTATCTAGGATGGCTGTCAGTGATCGGTTTGTCCCTACAACCTTTGCATCAAGGGAGCAGAGAGGAACACTATGATGAGCAACAATTAAACTGTCATCACTCTGGAGGATGCGGTCACCATACTCGCACTTGACGTGACCGGAATCAACTCCAGAGAGCTTGTTTACCTGCACAACGTTAGTGGTGGTGGATACTCGCTTGCTAGTGGTCAATTCCTTGAACTGCCTCTGTGCATCTGGGGCAGAGGAGATAAAATCCTTGAAAGAGACCGGCATGGTGGTCTTGAGGAACTTGGTCAGGACACACTTAGGTGCGGTCTCATCCTCTAATGGAAAAGAGTATCTAAATTGCCCGGAGGCAGGAGTAGAGGAGGTGTTAGCATTATCAACTCGGGGGAGAATACTCTTTGGTGGGTTGGAAGTAGGAACTGGAATCACCAGCCAGAACAGTGCTGGAGTAGCGGACCTATTGGACTCCACTGCTGGGGGGACAACCTTGTTTGCTACTGATGCTGGGCAAGGTCCGGGGCGACTGGTCTTACAGGGGATCTTGATGCCATCAAAGCGGACTTGCTTCTCCTTATCCTTTGCCTTATCGGCTTGGAAACTCGCCCATGCTTGAGCAAGGTAGGCTTGGAAGTCAGGGTGAGCAAAGGTGTTGCCACCTATGTCTTCCAGCTCCTCAGACAGTGCCAGAAAGACCGATGGTTCGATGTCGAGGATGGCATCAGTGTCAGTGGTGAGGGCGAGTATTCCAGTCGTAACGGAACCAGGGGCAGAAGCAGTGGTCTGTGTGCTAAGGCAGTCGAGACAGTCCCAAAGACAACAAGTGCCCGGAACTCAAGGAATGCAATTGCCATCTGGGAGACATAGGCAGCCATTGGTGGCTCAGCTTGCCTTCCTGGACTTCAAGTACCTGTCAATGTGTGGGCAGTTCAACATGAAGTGGGCCAGGTTGTCACAAAAGGCACAACTCCTGTTAGCCCACTGCATTCTGATGTGCTCCTGTTTGACTGGCTGAGCGACGGAGGTAGTCGGCGGAGCTGTCTGCAGTGGAGGGGATGCCCATGATGGAAAGTATGGTCAGCCAGAAACAGTGGCAGCGGCGGTCTGTGGGTGTAAGGCAGAACCAGTAAGAAGGAATTTGGCAGCTTCGGTGATGTTGTCAATAGGATAGGGGTCAGACGGATGGTGAGCAGTCTTGGTGATAAGAAGGCATTGTCGGACCTGGCTTTTGAGGCCAGGTGGTAGTCCAGATATGAATAGAGCATCCCTGTCCAAGTCCAACAGCTTATGGACAAGGATGAGAAGCTTGGCGACCTTCATAAACTTCCACTGGTATTCACCAAGATCTTCCAAGGTCTTCATATCCTTGATGCAATATTTCTGCACTAAATATTGTATATCAGTGTGGCAATAGTGATTAGTACCTTCACAGCCAGGATATAACTTCTTGATGGCGGTCATGAAGTTATCCCAGTCCAGAACTTGGGTGGTCGCTTCATCCAGCAACTCCCATCCTTTGGATTCCTCTAAATCAGTGTACTGGAGAGCGGCCTTAATCTTTTCCTGGTCGGTGAGACCAGAAGTGGTAGCTAAGATATCAACATCTTCTAAAAAATGAGGTAAAAGCAATGGGGTTTTCCCATTGAATTTGGGAGCATTCTGGGTTCCCCGGAGGAGCATTTGGGGAAGCGGGTTGGCCATTACAGGCTGAGGAGCGAGTGGTGGAACAGGGGGAATGACAGTCTGGATGGATGGTGGAGTTACGGTAGAGGTAAGTGGGACTGCAGATGGTAGTCCAGAAGTGGTCAGGCGTTGAAATGGATTAACTGGCAGAACTGGACTACGATGGAAGAACGGTGACACGGGTTGTAAGAGGTAAGAAAGTGAAGGGGGCAGTAAGTCGGATGATGACAAAGACAGTGAAGACGAAAAACAGTGTGCTGGTTCACTCAGTCATGATGATGATAGGGATGGTGATGGAGATGATGATTGTTGAGGGGATGGAGATGATGATTGTTGAGGGGATGGATCTGATCAGTCGATTCCAGATGAAACTCCCCTTATCTGCCTGTGAGGTGTGGACTGAACAAAGGCACCAGGGATTGGACTGGTGAAACTCGGGTGTTCTGTCAGACTCTCCTGACAATGAGTCAAACAAGCCTTATCCTTGAAAGATGTCTTTATATGTTCCGGTGTCAGTAGGTTTTCAGATGTTGCGGTTGGAGATCGGATGTGGGGTGAGGACCAATCGGACTGATCCCAGAAAATGTTGGAAGGTGTTTGGTGGCTTTCCAGAGGGGTACCTGAACGAAGGTCAGATGTTTCAGGTAGATTGAGGTGGTTGTGGGCAGCAGAATTTGGTGATACAGGCTGAAACAATGAGGAATCTTCACTTATCTGGAGATTCCGGAATTGGTCCAAAATATTTTCGAGTTCTTGTTGGCATGCAGTAGGTCAAAGACTTCGTCTGGAACCCTTTTCTGAGTCCCTTGTGGTGGGCTCCAGTTGTAAAGTAATTAGGACGCTTGGGAGCAGACTAGGGGTGAAACCTGCTAGTCCTGGTCATCCTGGGTATAAGGGGGAGCAATTATGTTCGCCCCTAAAGGGACTCTGGTAAAGGGGAACAGAGAGATAAAGTTGGGAGTCACTTAATGGAGGTCCAAGAAGTGAACCAGTCAGTTTGGGGTGCATTAGTCCAGTAGTCCGGATTTCAGGCTGTCGAGATGCATGTAAAAGCGGTAGAGAATGGTGGAGACAATGATGGTGAGTAGTAGAATGGTAGTGGTGATTGGTAGATGGTAGACAGTAGACAGTGACAGTGTGAGCAGAAGGTTGCTAAATTTTCCTCTGGTGAAACAAGTTTTTTATAGTCCAGGCATACCCTAGACTTTTGCTAATGACAGGAAAATGGCTAAATGACAGCGTATAAGGCTGTTATGTAAGTAAGAACAGAAAAGGAAATAGTAAAGTAAAAACCGGTCTGTCTGAGTAAAGTCCAGTAGTTCTGGACTAATTGGTGCATCGGACTAGGAACAGATTTATAAGAATTGTGAGTCCAGAGTCAAAGTAAGTAATCAGGGTCATAGTAAGAGGAACCATGGAATATAGAAAAAGAAGTGGATATCACCACAGAGAGTCCTGACTCTCTACAATGGGGCTGTGCAAAGGGGCTGGACCACTTACTAAGGTAAACACAGCTTGGCACTGCCATCATGTGGTGTATGAATGCTGTTAGTAAGTGTGGTCTGAAGTGGGCACCGATACTGGGATAGGAGATGAGCCGAAAACGGAAGGAAAAAGATAGGGTGTGAGTAAGGTTGTAACACTACCCCCCTGCTAAAGCTTAACCTCTGGGGAAGCAAAGGAAAGAGGGTGCAAGAAGAGAGCAGCGAAGACCAAGCAAGACATAGGGTGAGGAGCAGTGGGGTGAGAACAGTGGAAGTCACAGAGGGCATCAGTGCAGTGAGTGAGATTAGAGGCCAGCTTCCAGGTGCAGTCATCTGCGGAATAACCCTTCCAGTGAACAAGGTATTGGATGCCATGACCATGGGGACGAGAGTCAACAATGAAGTCAACTTTGTACTCAGCATCATGATTGTCAATGATAACTGCAGGGCCAGGCTGAGGATTGGGTTGGGAAGGAAAAGGTGTTGTGTATGGCTTAGTGTGGGAAATGTTCACCACCAGGTGGATACAGATGTATGAGGGAAGTCGGAGATGTATGGCATTAGGCCCTTTCATAGCAATAATGGGGAAGGGGCTGATCCAGCGATCCGTAAGCTTACGACAAGGGAATGGTAGCGTAAGATTGTCAGTCGCAAGCCAAACTTTTTTGCCAATGGCATAGGCTGGTGCCAGGGTGTGATGTGCATTCCCAGTAATTGTCATCTGCTCATGTGCTTTGTCAAGATGATCCCTGGTCTGCTATAGTATGGTCTGATAATCGCACACCATGGTGGAGGCAGTGGGGGATTTAGTGTCACGAGGTTTGACTCCCATCCAGGGTTGGTACATGCATGTGACCTGGAAAGGGGAGAATTTTGAAGCAGAGGACTGCTTCGCATTCAGGGAGAATTGGGCCAGGGGCAGCCAATGCACCCAGTTATCCTGCCGTTCAGCACAATACATACAGAGATAAGAGCCAACCTCTCTATTGATACACTCCGTCTGTCCATCTGTTTGGGGATGATGAGCCATAGACTTCTTTACTGAGATTCCCAGCTGCGCACAAAGTGACGTCATTAGTGTGGCCACGAACTGGGGGCCTCAATCCAAGATGATGGAGCATGGAAGACCATGATGCTTCCATACGTGGGCTAAATACAGGTCCGCTAGCCCAGTGGTGGTGCAGGTCTTGGTGCAAGGGATTAGTTTGACCTCCTTTGAGAAACGATCTACAACTGTTAGAATGGCATCATACTCCCCTGCTTTGGGCAGATCTGTAATAAAGTCCACAGAGATGTCTTTCCAGGGAGCATCAGGTATCAGAAGAGGTTGGAGCTCCCCTTGTGGTGGGTAATTGGTGGACTTTGCGTGAGCGCAGCAGGTACAGGCCTTCACATAGTCTTTGATATCCTTCCTCATTCCCGGCCAGCTGTAGAATCGGGTGAGGAGCTCCAAGGTCTGGAGGACTCTGGGATGCCTATAGGCCGCATGGTCGTAATGGAGGGTAGTGATCTGGATTTGTAGATCAGGGGGTACATAGATCCGGTTGTTCCTTTTTAGTACCCAATCCCTGATTTTATACCCCTGTGCCATCAGCTTCTTGAGGGTGGCCTCAGGGAGGCATGTAGTTCTATGGGAGATCTCATCTGTTAACTCATCCCCAGGGGTTGTCACCTTGGTTGTTCCTTCTTCTCCTTCCACATTTCGCACCTGTCCCAGAGGTATTACCAAAACGGCCTTATTATCATTGTCCCCCCCTGCTATCAAGTCTGACCATCGCGACAGGGCATTGGCTTTTGTCATCAAACTTCCTGCCTTATGACACCACTTGAAATTGAAACATGATAGGTACTGCGCCCATCAGGCTTGTCAGCGATCGAGATCCTGCCTTGTCATAAACCAGGCAAGATTTTGATGGTCGTTCCAGATTTCGAACTCATGGATGGTCCCCTCTAGATAATGTTGCCATGTTTCTAATGCAGATATAACACTTAGCATCTCTTTGTCAGCAATGGGATAGTTGCACTGTTCTGGTGTCATGGAGTGAGAGGAGAAGGCCATGGGATGCCATCGGTCTTCTTTTTGGAGGGATAACACTGCTCTGACCGCATAATTACTGGCATCACTTTCCAACTGATACCAGCAGTCATTATCCGAATATGCCAATACTGGGGCCATGGTAAAATGCCATTTCAATTCCGTGAATGCTTCTTGGCACTCTTTCATCCATTCGAAGGTGACATTCTTCTTCATCAGATCATGGAGAGGGCGAGTAACCTTTGTGTAATCCTTAATGAAATGTTGGCAGAAGTTGGCTAGTCCAAGGAATGCGTGTGTTTGCTGCAAGGTAGTCAGAGAGAGCCAGTCTGTCACCACCTTCACCTTTTCAGGATCCATTCATATTCCTGTCGGTCCCACTATCATTCCGAGGAATTCGACGGTGATTACAGAGAAGGCACATTTTTCCAGTTTTATGAATAGATCATTTTCTTCAAGGTGTGCCAAGACCTCCTTTACCTTTCTCTGATGGGCCTCCTGATTGGGACTCCAGGAGAATATTAGCAGGTTGTCAATATAGACCACTACATTGGACATATCCGAGAATAGGTCGTTCATCATTGTTTGGAAGGTGGCTGGAGAGTTACAGAGGCCAAAGAACATTACCATTGGTTCATAGGCTTCTTTGTGACAAATGAAAGCTGCCTTCCATTTGTCTCCTTCTTTAATCTGGATGTTGTTGTATCCCCACTGAAGGTTCATTTTTGTGAAGATCTTTGCACCTTTCAACTTATCGACAAGCTAGGAGATCAATGGAAGGGGGTAGTTGTTATGAACAGTATGCTTGTTTAGATACCAATAGTCCTGGACCATCCTCTTTCTTCCATCTTTCTTGGGGACAAAAAACACTGGCGATGTTTGTTTGGATTTTGATGGATGAATATACCCTTTTTGTAACTGGTTGTCAACAAACTCCTCCACCTCTCGTTGTTCTGCCGGACTCAGCGGAATGATCCATCCTTTCCTTGGCTTGAAGGTCTCCTTTAGCTCTATAGCATGATCCCACAGTTTTCACGATGGCATCCATTCTGATGCCTTCCGTGAGAAAATCTTCTGGTAGTGATGATACTGCTTTGGGATGAGCTGGAGCGCTTCTTCAACATGAGGGATGGATTGTGCCTTCTTCTCTTGACTCCTTTGTTCGGTGTGCACCACTTCTATGGCTTCTTGTTCATGAGTCACCCAAGCACTCCTTTCATAGTTGCACATTTTGGGGCAGTTGGCAAATTGGATTTGACCAGTCTTCCAGTCAATCCAGGGGTTGTGTTCTCGAAGCCATGGATACCCTAGAATGATGTCATTGTTTCTGATGTTTGAGACGTATGCCCAAAGCAGTTCTTTATGTCCGTTGATACTGCAGTAGACCTCTACTTCCTCCATGATCCTTCCTCCAGTGTTTTCAGAGCCGTCTGCATTGTGCACAATAATTGTTTGGAATGTGGTTAGAGTCAGGATGTGATTCCTACATACAAAGTCCTGATTTATTAGTGTCAGGTTTGCCCCACTGTCGATCAGTGCTTCAGCATTCACATGTTGTTCTGTCCAGGAAGGTTTGATCTGTATTGTCGGCTTTATCTCTTTTCCCTTATGTATTACCCTTGTATACATCCTCATGGGTTCTGGGGTTTTGGTGGTGGATTTGGGGGAATTAAGCACAGGTTTAGTATCTTGGTCCCTGCTGGGCTCTCCAGAAGACCCCCCTAGACTGGCTACATTAGATACTAAAGTCGTTAGCATAGTCATGAGTTTCATTAATTCCACCAAAAGATGATTATCAGCCTGTGAGACACCCAGATTGTCTCCTAGGCTCTGCCTTTTCCCTTCTGCTCTTTCTCGGTGCTGGGAAAATCCTGTTCTTCAACTGGGGTGACCCTTGCTTCATTCATTGCTAGGGCCATTCTTTACACCTGTCTCCTTTTACAGTGGAACCGATGTCCCCTGCCATGGAAGTGGCATTCCCGACACTGATTCTTCAGCTTCTTGCAATCTCAGGCTATGTGTCCAGTCCCCTTACAATTGAAACATTTACCAGGGCTTCCTTTGATCGCAAAGACATCTTCTTCGTCCATTTCTTTGAGGTGGTCTACTTCCATGCAATCTCCGCAGGATTGATACGTTTGGGGTCATCCTCTAATGAATGTGAGAGCCTCCATCGCACAGCTGACATCTTGAATATTTTGCAAGTAGTTCATGGGCATGGACTTCCAGGCTCTTTCTTTAAAGATCTGAAGGATTATGTGTCAGGCTGTATTCCTTTCTAGCAGTCGAATGGCATGGCTGTTGTCAATCCTGGCCATCTGGTATAGCGCCTCCCATTGGACTAGAAAGTCGTCAGTTTGGAGTGTGCCTTGGTGGAGCTGTTTGAGCTGGGCTATGGCCCAATCCTTCTAGTTTACGGAGCAGAAGAGACTTTCCATTTCTTGGATGAGCTCATCCCAGGTATATGCTTGGCCTCATCGGAGGCACGTCTGTGCAAATGGTCTGGCTTTCAGTCCTTGCAGGCAAGACAAAACTGCAGTCACCGCTTCATAGCTCTTCAGGAGAATAGTGGACCGATTGGTGTGGAGCCATGCTTTAATCTTGGCCCACCATTCTTCAAACTTGGCCACTGACACTTCATAATCTCCAGGATCTGTGAAAACTTCGACTTTTCGGCTAGCTTTTCCCCCGGTAGCCATGGCACTGTTGAGGTTAGAGATAGTTTGTTCTAGAGTGGCGATGTCTTTCAGGAGTGTGGCAGTCTTCTTCTGTTCCTTGATGCAACCGTTGTAGAGTTGCTGATTCTGCTTGGTCAGCATAGTGAACTCTAGTGCAACGGTGGCAATCTTGTCCTCCAGTGTGAGGTTTAGGTTGGCAAGGATTTGGAGTGTGGATTGTGACATAGTGGTGGGCTATGTGTGTTTTCAGTATGCAGATTCTCTTTCCATCACGAATCACCCAGGTTCTTCTTTGGTACTCTTCGATTACAGCTGGGTGCCTTGTTGCTCAATATGGAGTAGATCTAACTGGCATTATCTGTGGTTGGCTGATTGGTCTCAGTGGTTTCTTCCTGTTCTCCTTCTGTTGGAGTCGCATAAACAGTTGCCCTATGGTGGTTACTCAGGGTCTCGAAAAGGGAAAGCTTTTATTCAATAACTACCAGCCATAATTCTGCTGCGGCTGTTCTTCCTTGGTGTGGATTGCTTGTCTCTCATATCTGAAAGTGAAGGAGTAAGCTCTCTCTCG
>JBBPTI010000347.1:0-15671 GCA_038093995.1 Tylopilus aff. callainus | reverse complement strand
GTCATTTCAGTTACACAATTGAGTCAATGACATATTGAATTGAATTGACTGTATCTCCATGGATACATATTTAAATCACATCAATATTTTTTTCACACATAGCCAGGAGCATGTGCTTTCTATCATCCACTTATACTTTGGCTTTATTTGTTCTTTTCAGTGAGTTATATAACAAACACTACAAAATATCAAAATATTAACTCAGTTTTGAAAGTCACTGTATGATGTGAACTGAGATCCCTGAAATAGCTAAGCTATTTTTTACCACCAGCACTAACAATAAGATCCTTCTGGATCTTTTTCTTTAGGACCCATGCTATGCCCTTACCATTGAGCATCTTCTTCATCCTAAATCTTCTTTTGAATAGTTACATACTACTTTTTTGCAGATTGAAGGATTTTATAATTTCACTAAACATGTAGAACTTGTTGACCCAATCCTTTCATGCTCTTGAGCTAAAGTCTTTCTTGCTGCTCATAGAGAATGGGCTTCCAAAGCCATTTTGGCAGCTATGTTCCAGCTAGATATGTTAGACCTCTGTTTGGATATTGATTTACAGCTTGAATGACTTTTCCATCCATTTCTGCTCTCTTGTAATCCAATCTCTCCTATACAAATACCCCCTTGCTTCCCCTCTATAGCATCTGCCTTAATCAAAGTTGATGACACCCACATTGTTGAAGAGGACTTGTTAACCCCTGAAGATTTGAAACATAGCACCAGAACTATCCTGTTATACTTCAACCCCTGTTGTACCCCCACACTCTACACTCTTTCCTACATGACCTTCTTTAGCCTTCACCTCCCATGCCACAGTGCCATGACTCAGTGACATCTGCACACAGCTCTCATGCCACAGCACCAAGCTTACAGTATAAGGGCACCTGACCAAGGTAGCACAAAGCTCCTTTTACCTAAGCAGCTGACAACATGGTAACCACAGATGGCACCATCACATGCAACCCTTCTACACTTGGCTTCCATGCCAATAGTATTACTCCCACATATCATACAATTCCCATATTATCTTTTTTCTCCAATCACACTATCTCCTCAGCATCACCCTGCTTGCATGGACCAGGTCTGTTTCCTGCTCACACTTTCTTACTTAATAGCCTGGCTGGCCCTCATGTAGTTTAGTCAGAGTTCCAATCTAGGTAGATAGTAGTAATTAAACCTGCATATAACAAGTTGGAACTCCAATTGATTCTTCTTGGGTCTTCCCTCAAAGGGCACCTGCTATAAAGGATATGATCACCTTTGCCTACTTTCCACTACCACTTTTGCTATATGACCAAAGGTACTTAGTGCCCAAGGTTGTTTCATTAAGAATTGATTGCCAGCTTCACCATCATTGTCCACAACCTCCTCAAAGCACCTTCACCACCCCTCTCAAGCACCAGGCTCTGAACAGTGAGCAGTACTATATTGATGATCACTCTTCTGATGTCAAAGAACACTAGTAAATGCTACCCATGTCCAGTCAGCCCCTGTTTCCCTCTTGGCAGAGCAGGAAGTTGGACAGTGTCTAGTAGTTGCCCCTCACCCACAGCATTCCATCAACCTTGACCTCTTTGCCACAGTTGCCTCTTGCCTCAAGGCCAATACTCTCACTGAAGAAGAAAGGGTCCAGCAAGAGCTGCTACAAGATATTGATGAGTACATCACTGAGTGGAGTGCAAGGACAGAGCAGGCTATATCAGCTATACCCCACTTGACTTATCCTCCTTTTCCATTTGCTGACATTGATCCAAATGACTTTATCCTGCCCACACCACCTCCTTTCTCATCCACCACCCTCCACCACCTCATAGCCAAGGCAGAAGACCACCAGCACCATTGTGAGGAGTACACCACCTTTATTGAAAGGCAACTCACTCTACCATCACCACCTTCCCCAGGCTATCATGCCTGCAACTGTCCCTATTCCCTTTGCTACCCAGCACACTGGTTCTGCCAGAATAGGCCCACTGTTACCACTATCACTCACTTTGCAGATGAACCCAGCAGGCTCAGACCCTGAAATATCCTTTGGTGGCCTGCAAAGTATCTCTAGTTTTTCTTTTTCTTACTCTATTTTGTTTCCTTGTCATTGCCTTTGTACTTATGAATGTTCCCACTTTTCTTCTACTACTCCCTGTTTGCTGCTTGTTTTACTACTTTCTTATTGCTTGTATCTCTTACTTACTTCATTCTTTGCATAGTTCAAAGTAACTGTAACACCCTTGTTCTTTTCATCTGCACCCCTTACAGTGAATACTCTTTAGGTGCTATCTCTGCTACATCTCTATGCAGAGACACTTTTTAATACAAAGTAAACCAGACCAGTTGGGATCAGAATGCCACTGGGTGGTAGCTATTTATTTGAAATAAAAAAGCTCTCAGTTTAGCATCATAGGGAGATTACTAAGCAAACCAAAGAAGTGTTTGGGTCCAAGGAAGATAAGGATCCTAAATTGGCCAAGACCTGGAGATTGGTGAGACTGTCATCCACTTGAGACCATTGGCACCACTAGCCTTTGAAAGAAGAAGAACCAGACAGAGTTGGTATAAGAAAGCAAAACCACCCATAGTCAAGAAAGAAACAAGATTTGAGTATATTGCAGGGACTCCTCAATACTTTGGCTGACCCTATTGTCAGGATTCATGATAAGCTAAATGCAATGGCAAATGAATTTGGCACAATAACCCAGCAAAATGTACAGCTTGTGCAGTTGTTGCATGCCTTGAACAATGAAATCTTGCACCTTGAAGTCTTCATCACTACAGGACAACAGACAGTCACAACACTCCAAGGCCAGATTGCAGCTGCTGGTCTCCCTGGGATGGTGAAGAAAGTTGAATTGTTCTCAGACCCTG
The DNA here is from genome assembly GCA_038093995.1 of Tylopilus aff. callainus. Classification (NCBI taxonomy): domain Eukaryota; kingdom Fungi; phylum Basidiomycota; class Agaricomycetes; order Boletales; family Boletaceae; genus Tylopilus; species Tylopilus aff. callainus. The sequence continues at coordinate 12,811 of JBBPTI010000347.1, read as the reverse complement.
GAGAGTATGATGGGTCTATCACCAAGTTCAAAGAATGGTGGGCAAAGATGAAAGCATGGTTGAAAGTAAATATCCATGTTGCACTGGCAGGCAGCTATGAAGCAGTGGTTGCCATCCTCTCTCACTTAAAAGGGCCTAAGGCCAGACTATTCACACAGACATGCCTTAGCCAAGGAAATACTTATGTGTGGAGCAACCTCAAAAGAGAGGTTGAAGGATTATTCAGGGCCACCAATCAGAAGGACTGGGTGTGCTGACAGCTGGAAGAGTTCAAGCAAGGAGGTATGCACACTGATGACTCCCTAGTCTGATGGGAAGCACTCTACCAACAGGTGGACATTGACAACATGCATGCTATCTGCCTCCTCAAGCAAAACACTACCTGCCACATCATCATGCAGTTGTTCAAAGAAGGAAAGCACTTGAATAATCCTGCTACCTATCTCAACAATATTAGGAAGACTAGAATAGCCATGGAGGCCCTGCAGTATATCCAGTCCAGAGAAAGAAGGATCCTGCCCCACATTAGCATGTGTGGACTGGCTAAAGAAAATGCTGAAGAAGCCATGTTCATGCTAAGCAGCTCAGATAGCTGGGCCAAGTGCTTCAATTGCAAACACACTGGCCATCACATCTGAAATTGTTGACAGCCTAAAGTGGATCAATGCCCCTCCTGCAGGTTCATATGCAGGGGGTACAGCATGCAATGCAGACTAAGAAAGATAATTTGACACATCTCATTTGCTGAAAACAAAGAATTCAGTGCAAACACCCTACTTAGGATGGAAAAGCTAGCCACAATGGTGAAGAGACATGCCAAGCCTGAAGAAGAGTCGGGTTTTCAAATAATCCAATACCAAGACAAAAGAAAAGGCAGAGCCTAAAGGGCACATTGGGTGCCCTGATGGCTAGAGAAGGATTCATTGCACATTCCTACTAATTCTGTATCATCCCTAATGGTTGTATAGTACCTATTTTCTTGCCTGGTCAAGAGGGGCCTGCTCAGCAGCCTGGCAGCAACCATGAACCAAAAGCCATGCTTAATTCCTCTTTATACCCTACTCCTCCTCCAACATCCCCATGTGTGCAAACCCTGACAAGCCCCCCTGTTATTCACATTCTCAGTACAGGATGGCAAGAGATCTTGATGCAAGTACAAGTGAAAATGAAGAGTGGAGACTTCATTGCCACCTTTACTCTACTTGACAGCAGCACACAGTCCACCTTCATCCACATGGACTTTGCCAGGAAACATCACATTCCACTTGAGCCTCTAGATGCCCCCATCCTCATATACAATGCTGATGGAACCCTGAATAAGGTGGGGCCAGTTACCCATACAGCAGTTGTCCTCCTGGAATACCAAGGGCATGTTGAAAAGACTAGGGTCAAGGTAACCAACCTTGAAACAAAGGATTTAATACTAGGGTATCCATGGCTGAAGGAACATAACCCACAAATTGATTGAAAGAAGGGAATGGTTGACCTCCTAGAGTGCCTGGAGTTATGCAACTATCAAGGAGTTTTGTGGGTAGTCTGCTGAAGTGAAAAAAGGAAAAGAGAGCTTGCCACTGAATGGAAGGAAGCAAGGAGCATAGGAGCCAAAGAAGCTGACACCTGAGACCTAGTTCCCCATGTATATCACCCCTACCTCTGGGTCTTTGAACAGAAAGAGTCTGAGTGAATGCCAGTGTGCAAACCATGGGATCATGCCATTGAACTGAAAGAGTCTTTCATATCTAAGAAAGGCTGCAATATCCCACTAAGCCCATAGGAGCAAAAGGAGGTGGATGAATTCATTGATGACTAACTCCATAAAGGGTATATTTGTCCATCCAAGTCCAAACAGACAGTGCCAGTCTTCTTCATCCCAAAGAAAGATAGCAAGAGGTGGATGATGCAAGATTACAGGTATCTCAATGAGCACACCATTCACAACAACTACCTGCTGTCCCTCATCTCCCAGCTCATTGACCAGTTAAAGTCTGCCCACTTGTTTACCAAAATGAATTTCTGGTGAGGCTACAACAATGTATGCATCAAGGAAGGTGACAAGTGGAAGGCCACTTTCATTTGTCACAGGGGGGCCTTTGAACCTCTAGTCATATTCTTTGGTTTCTGCAACTTGCCCACCACATTCCAGACCATGATGAACAAACTCTTTTCAGATATGTCTGCAAATGTCCTGGTATACATCAACAACCTCATGATATTCACTCCCACTGATGACAAAAGGGCCCATGAGAAGGTTGTACTAGAAGTACTCTGGCAGCTAGAGGAAAATGACCTGTTTGTCAAGCCCTCCAAATGCATATTCTTGGTGCAAGAGGTTGAGCTCTTGGACATAATCATAGGAGTGAATGGAGTAAGCATGAATAGCACAAAGGTGAAAGCAGTGATGGATTGGCCAGAACTGAAAGATATCCAGGAAGTATGTTCCTTCCTTAGGATGACAAACTTTTACTGCCAGTTTATATAGGACTTCACTAAAATTGCCTGGCCCTTGCACAACTTGACAAAGAAAGATGAACCATTTTGTTGGACAGAGGAATGACAGAGGGCCTTCTCAACACTCAAAGAGGCCTTCATCACTGCTCTAGTGTTAGCATACCCAGATAGTGACAAGTGCTACCAGCTTGAAAGTGATGCCTCCTTCTTTGCCACTGGCACAGTACTCCTGACCAAAAAGGATGAAAGATGGCACCCAGTTGCCTATGCCTCCCACACCATGATGCCAGAAGAGTGCAACTACCTGATCATGGACAAAGAGATGTTGAGTGTAATCAGGGCCCTTGAGACATGGAGGCATTACTTGAAAGGAATCATCCATGAGTTTCAGATTTGGAATGATCACCAGAATCTGACCTGGTTCATGACCCAACAGAGTCTCAATCACTGACAGGCCCAATGGGCCCAGTATCTGTTCTGATTCAATTTCAAGTGGTTCCACAAGCCTGGTGCCACCATGGAAAAGGCCAATGCCTTGAGCTGTAGGGAGGACCTAGTGGTTGGAGACAAGGACAACAATCAACAGGTGTTGGTAGTTTCCCCTGAAACAATCAGAGCTCAAGCAATGAAAGCAACAACACCAGTCATCTTGCACCACAGTGGAGATGCACTGACAGATGCCATCTCCCATGAGACTATCAAGCTGCCAGCACCAGTACAGAAGTGCCTTGAAGGGTCAGGATATACAATCTATAATGGCTGCCAAGTAAAGGAAGAAAAGGTATTCATCCCACCAGCATGCTGGTCCCAAGTACTAAAGCTGCATCACAATGACCCACTTGCTGAACATCCAGGGGTGGCATGGACTCTACAGCTTCTCCAGTGGCACTATAACTGGCCCTCCATGGCCAAAGATATATAAGAGTACATCAAACATTGTATCAGGTGTGTGCAAGTAAAGCCATTTAACCAGCTGCCCATAGGCAAGCTCCTTTCTCTCCCCATTCCCAATGGCCCTTGGCAGGATATCTCAGTGGACTTCATCACCAGACTCCCCCTCTCCAACTCCTACACCACCATCCTCACAGTAGTGGATCACTTCTCCAAAGCCATCAAACTCATTCCCTGTGACACCACTTGCACTTCTGTTGACCTTGCCAGGATTTATCTCCATCACATCTGAAAGCACCACAGTCTCCCCTGCAGCATCATATTGGACTGCAGGCTGCAGTTCACCTCAAAGCTCATGACTAACCTCTGCTGCCAGCTCTGCATTGAACAGAGGCTCTCCACTACATACCACCCACAGACTAATGGGCAGACTAAGCACATGAACTGAGAGGTAGGTCAGTACCTGCACATCTACTGTACCAACCACCCTGACAAGTGGTCTGATTGGCTTCCCCTTGCCCAGTTCACCATTAACAGCAGAGTCTCCTCTGTCTCCAGCAAGTCACCCTTCTCCCTCACTTGCACCTACACCCCAGTTCTCAGGATTGAACCTACTGTCACTCCCTCTCCCACTGCCAATAATCTTGCTGATCAGTATGCCTCTCATCTTGCTGACACTCACACCTGTCTCCAGCAGTCCCAGCAGCATATGAAGGCTGCTGCCAATCAACATTACTTCTCCATGCCCCAGTACATCATAGGAGATCACATCTGGCTCTCCTTCAAGCACCTCCACACTCCTCATCCCCCTAAGTTGTTAGACTGATGGCTTAGTCCCTTTCCCATCACAGATCTTATTGGGCCAAATGCAGTCCACCTCTGGCTACCCTCCTCATTCTGCATCCACCCAGTAGTTAATGTCTCTTACATCAAACCCTATCTGGCCCTGCTACCAGGCCAACCAGCTCCCTTCATTTCCTTCCCAGTTATCCTATCTACTGACTCCAATAGGGAATATGAGGTTGACTACATTGTGGACTCCTGCCCACATGACTGTGGCCTTCAATACCTCATCCACTGGAAAGGCTATGATGCCATCAAATGTACCTGGAAATCCTGTGCACACCTCCTTCATGCCTCCAATGCCATCACCACATTCCATCACACTGTAGAGACTGGTATGTCTCTATGGTGGTATCCTTATGTCTCACATCTTTTGTGTGGTCTCTATACCCTTCTTAATTCTACCTTTATTTCTACCTGTATCTTGTATAGTAGGACTGGTCAATCAAATGCAAGTCTGTCAATAAATCCAGAAGACTGTTGGTTCCATTTCATTTCATATGATTTTCTCTCAACTAGTTTATTCTTGTTTCTTCTTTAAACACAGGTTCCTACAGTCATACCTAAGTCTCAGGCATTCCCAGACTATAAAGTGATGTCATAGGAACTGGGAATGCAGCTCCCATTTTAGCTCTCACTGTGCTGTTTACTGTTCACTGACCATTCACCACACTGCTACTGCTCACTGTTTACAACCATCTCATCTCTTGTCACCACCCCCAACCACTAATGCTCTACAAGACTGTTGGACTTGCACTTCTCACTGGTCAACTACTCAAGGGCTTCTCTGCTCTACTTCCTATGCTTCAGAGTTCCTTAGGGGAGAGCCTATTGCTCCCCACACATACTGACAACCCCTAGGACTTCTAGGACTTCTACCAAAGTCCACCCCAGAGTCCTTGTCTTCCTTATAACTGGAGCCCACCATGAGGGACTCACAATGGGGTTCCAGATAAAGTCAATAACTCATCACCCAGCAACCTGACCTTGAAAATTTATGTGCACATTTTCACAATTTACAAATCAGTGAGGACTCCACCCTATTTCATCCAGTGTCATCCTCAAACACAAGACATAACTGTTCCAACCTCCCTGACTTAACCAACCACAAGCTCAGTTCATTGATGGGTGATAGCTCAGACTGCTCCTCCACTGATTCAGATTGGCTGAATTAATCCCACCTCTGCTTTACATTGTCCATTTTAGCTGACACACAGCCATTGGATTCCTGGCAGACCCCCAGTGTTGAGACTCTGAGTCCAACTATTGCAGAAGAAATTCTAGGTGACAAGCTGAATGTAGGACCTTTCATTCCTGGTGGATATATAGAGTCCACTCCCAGGAGAGTCCAGGAAAACCTCCCCATATCTCAGATTTCTAGCCTGCTTTCACTGCTCACTGCAGACAACTTACCCTAGTCATCTCCATCTCCTAGCACATTGTCTTCCACTGCTTCATCCTTACAAGATCTCTTTGACAACACTGAGGGCTCTTTTTGCCTAGGTCTGCTACCACTGGCCTGCACTTATCATACTTCATTGTCACTCACTGTGTCCTCCAGTCTTGCACCTATTTTTATACCACTGTCTCATCTTCACCTTCCCTAACCTCCACTTCCTCCTATAGTTCCTCCACCTGGACCAATGGCTAACCAAGGTGCTACTATGCCTGCCTGTGGTGCTTGTGGTGCTCCTGAATTTACTGGGAAGGTACCTACTAAGCTTCCCCACTTTCTAGACCAGGTTGACACTCTAGGAACTGCCACTGGTCTTACTGCCATGGAGAAGATTTGTGCTGTGCTGCACTACACTGCCTATGATGAGTCAGACTGCTGGAAAACCCTTGAAGAAGCTACTGCAGTTCTGGCTGATTGGAACCAGTTTATTGATGTAGTCAAAGATCTTTACCCTGGTTGTGAAGGCACTAACAAATTCTGATGTGCTGACCTTCAGTACCTAACTCATGAGACCAGCACAAAACCTATGTGCACCCTTGCTGACTTTTCACAGTATCACTGCAGTTTTATCAAGATTACCATGCTGCTAGTTCAGGTGAGAAAGCTCTCAGACTTAGACCAAAACACTCTGTTCCTTGCCAGACTTCCTGCAGACTTGGCAGCTCAAGTCCACCACCACCTTCTCATTACTAAAACCATGCACCATCCCACTGACCCATATTCCATTAAAGATATTCTTGAGGCCACCCAGTTCCTATTAACTGGCACAGCTCTTTGTCCCCTTCTGAGCCTCACATTAGGGCCCCTTCTAACTCCAACTCTGTACTACCCAGCATGGGCCACCCCCATGGCCCTGCCAGTTGCTCTGCCATGGACCACTCTGCCAGTCATCATTAAACAAGAGCAGGTGGCAATGCAGCACTCCTTCAAATGCTCTTGCATGTTCTGCAATAAGTATGGGCATTTTATTGGCAATTGCCCCAATGTTGCTAAGTACCTTGCAGCCAGGAAGGCTAGCAGGGACACTGATGGTCAGATCTGCTTTCCTGATAGGAAGCACATCCCACATATTGAGGGCATGTCTTGCCTCAAGGATTGTCTTGACATGATTGGGACACATGCTTCTGCCACACCTGTTACTAACATTACTATTGGTCTTCTTTCCCTTGTTATACCTGACACTGATGTAGTTTTGGATATTGAGCTGTTAGTTTTCCTCACTCCTGCTGAGCATTGGGATGATGATCCAGATGTCAAGACAGCTGATCCCAAGTTTAGACAATATATGGCTTATGCTGCAGCTACATTCAAGGCTGAATGGGCCAAGGACAAAGGCAAGCAAGTCTGTTTCAACAGAGTAGAAATACTGGCCTGCAGATGAAACTGTGCTGGTCCTCATGCAGCAATAGTCACTGAAGAAATTGCCTCACCAGCAATTGAGGCAGCCCACACCCCAACATCTGGATCTTTGAAGACCATGGTTCCTGTTGCTGCCCCCACAGCACCAGCTTCTTTGTCATCCACCCCTAAAGCTAACCATCCTTCTCAGACAGAACTAACTAACTCCACAGCTGCCCCCACCAGGCAGTTCCATTACACCTTTTCCCTAGAAGACAAGACTGCCCCTAAGCAGCTCCTTGATCAGATCCTAGAGGCCACTGTACTGGTTACTGTGAGGGACATTATCTCTCAGGTCCCAAATGTGTGCAAGCACTTTCAGGAGGCCTCTGCTAGCACCCACATCCCAGCAATGACTAATATTATACAGGTCAATGAGCTTGTCAGTCATGACCCAGCAACTGTTGAAAGGAAGTATGGTGACTGCATCCTTTGAAGTGATGACAGCTGTATTATAGCATTCCACTGTGGTCTCTGTAGGCTCATTGTGGGAAGAGCTCAGACTACCAGTCCACTCTGATCACCTCATGACAATGTCCAATGCTAACACCACCACAGAATCTACCATTGGTGTCATTGAAAACCTTGCTCTAGATTTTGGTACAGGCAAGGTTTGCCTACAGGTCCAAGTGGTACCATGGGCCAACTTTGACCTGTTGCTTGGTTGCCTGTTTCATTGTCTCATGAGTGCATCTACTGATGATTTTCTTGATGGGGCACAAACTATCACCCTCCAAGACCCTAACATGGGCAAGGAGTTCAAGCTACCTACCCATTCTTGGACAAAAGAATGTCCACACTGCCACCATGGTTTTGCTTGTGCCAATCATTAGCCTACTATTGAGTTTTACCAGGGTTTTTAGATGTTGATGATCTGCTGAAAGGTTGGGGAGATACTCACACTTCATCTCTGCAGCTCATTGCTTCTTTGTCCCAATTTTTATTGAATAGACTGATGGACTTACAAAGACCATCACAGTCTCTGACCTATTCCTTCCTCTCCTTGACCCAATCTTCCTTATCACCTGCCAATGTTCTCATATTTGGTTCTGTTTTTACTTTTGACTCTACCTCTCACTCTCTAGCATATAAACTGGTAGCCAAGAAGGTTTGGCCAGTTGCAGCTCCTCTTGAGGAGGAGTATCATGTGCTGTGCTGTTTATCTGATGATCCTCTTGCTGGTCTTATACCACTGCCTACTCACCTGCTTGACTTTGCTTCACACAGGAATGCACTGATGTGCTCAATCTTGACCCTGTGAATTGGTTATGGCCTGAAGAAGTTAAGCTGGTCTGGTGGATAGTCAGCAATCATGAAACTGCCTTTACTTGGATTCCTACTAAGCACTGTAGAGAGTCAGGACTCTCTGTGGTTGTATCTGGTTCTTTTTCTATACCTTATGGTCCCTTTTTCTGCAGTTCTGATTACTTACTTTGACTCCAGACTCACTTTAGTTATAATCTGGTTCCTAGTCTGATGCAGCAGTTGGTCCAGAATTACCAGACTCTACTCAGACAGACTGTTTTTTTTTACCTTACTATTTCCTTTTCTGTTCTTACTTACATAATAGCCTTGTACACTGTCATTTAACTATTTTCTGGTTGTAGTCAAGTCAAGGATATGCCTGGACTATAAAAACTTGTTTCATCTTATGGGAAAGTAGCAACCTTTGGCTCACACCATTACTGTCTACTGCTCACCATCATTGTCTTCACCACTTTTACACACATCCCCACAATCTATAGTCTGGACTACTGGACTAATGCATCCTAAACTGTCTGGTTTACTTCTTGGACCTCCATTAAGTGGTTTTTAACTTCATCTCACTAATCCCCTTGCCAGAGTCCCTTTTGGGGCAAACATAATCACTCCCCCTCACAACCAGGATGACCAGGACTAGCAGGTTTTGACCCTAGTCCACTTCCAGGTGTCCTAATCACTTTACAGCACAGGCACCTCAATAAATGATATTTCCTGCCTGTCAAGATACCAATGGTACCCCATATACCATGGGTCCTCTGCAATATACCAATACCTCCAAAGGCCTGAGATCAGGTGATCCAAATTATTAAAGACCACATTACTTCAGATATATATGAGCCATCAGCTGTGGCCTATCATTCACACTGATTCTGCATCCTGAAGCAGGATGGCAAAACTCTTTGCCTTGTTCATGACCTTCAATCCCTCAATGCTGTGACCATCAGGGACTTCTTTGTCCTGTCATTTGTCAAGCATCTTGCTGAATCCTTTGGTGGATATATGGTATATAGTATGATGGACCTCTTTGCTGGTTACAACCAAAGACCTCTGCATGTGGACTCCTGAGATATGATGACTTTTAATAGTCCACTCAGTCCCCATCATCTCACCACTCTTTCCATGGGCCATATTAATGCAGTTCAAATTTACCAAGCCAATATGACATTTATTTTGCAGGACAAGATTCCACACTATACCATGCTGTTTGTTGACAACTTACCTATGAAGTCCAAGGCTACTCAGCACCAACAGCCTGACAGGTCCTACAAGACCATTCCTAAGAATCCAAGAATTCATCTTTTTATTTGGAATCACCTTGTTGTCATTCACCATATTTTACAATGCTTGCAGAATGTCAATGCAACTGTTTCTGCCAAGAAGTTTGTACTTGCAGCCCTAGATGCTACTATTGTCAGGCACAAGTGCACCTTTGAAGGATGTATAGTGCATGAAGCGAAGGTCCAGAAGATTATGGACTGGCCAGACTGTGAAAACCTTATCCAAATCTGCAGGTTCCTTGGTACCTGCAGTGTCATCTGCATTTTTATCTGTAATTTCACCTCTCTTACTTGGCCACTAATTAATCTTATACAAAAGGGTGTCTCCTTTGAATGGGGCAATGCTCAGAAAGATGCAATGGCTCATCTCAAGGACAAGATCATTAAGTCCCCTGTGCTCCACTGCTTGGACTATGAGTCTGGCCAGGAGGTTGTCCTTGCCATAGATACCTTGGTCATAGTGGTCAGATTCATTTTATTGCAAGAAGACAAGGATGGCAAGCACTATCCAAACTGTTTTGGTTCTATTAGTCTATTGAAGTTGAGAGCTGCTATTCTCAAGCAAAAATTGAGCTTTACAGACTCTTTTGGGCACTTCACTCAGTCAGGGTCTTCATCTTCAGTAGAGCTAACCTTGTTGTAGAAATGAATGCTAAATACATCCAGGGAATGATCAACAACCCAGACCTTCAGTCCAATGCAACCATCAATTGATGGATCATAGATATTCTCTTGTTCCATTTTGAGATTCATCATGTCTCTGCCACATGGCATGCAGGTCCAGATGGTCTTTTTTTGGCACTCACCTTCTAATAAGGATCCTCCTGAAGAAGGGAGTGTTGAGGACTGGCTCAACCAGGCCTATTCCTTCACTACCATTATTCTTAATGATCACACCTTACCTCATTCATATCTACCATTTGCCTTCTCCTTATTTCTCTGCATTGGTCTGCCCACATCCACAAACTACATTCTTTCACCCACACTGTGGCCTCAGTCTACATGGCCTTATGCTGCAGTCTTCTTCTCTGCCACCACTGACCAGAATCATTCTACAGACACACCTAGGATCCTGTAGTCCTTGAAAGCTATGGTGTGAGAGGGCTGCATTCATGCAATCTGAGATTTCCTTCATTACCATATATGCCCCACTGACCTTTCAGATGCCAAGTTCCAATCTTTTGTAAACTTGGCAACAAAGTTCTTCATCCTTCACAATTCTTTATGGCACTGCAAACCTCATGGACAACACCAGCTTGTTGTACTGGAAGACTGCCAGTATGGACTAATTAAGGAGGCATATGATGACCTCAGGCACAAGAGTGTCTATACAGTCCATACTAGGTTACTCCTATGCTTTTGGTGGCTGATGTTGGTTGATGATGTCAAGTGGTTTGTGTGCACTTGCCATGCTTGCCAAATTCATCAGACTGCTTGCTTCCATATTTTTCCAACCATCCCAGTTATTGGCAGACTTTTTTGGAAAGTATATATTGACACAATGCTGATGCCCTGCTCTGGCAGATATAGATATATCATCCAGGCCTGCTATGCTCTGACTGCTTATCCAGAATGACATATGCTGCAGTCCGAAAACAGCACCTCAATTGCCACCTTCCTCTTTGAAGACCTCCTCTGCCATTGGGGTCCTATTTCTGAAATTATAACTGACAATGGCTCCACCTTTCTTTAGGGTTTAGATGTCCTTGTGGACCAATATGGTATTTGCCACATCTGCATCTTCCCCTACAACTCCCAGGCAAATGGGATGGTCAAACAGTGTCACTTTGATGTCTGGAAGTCCATCATCAAAAGTTCCCTGGGGGGGAGTCTTGCTGGCATACTGCTGCTCACTTGGTCTTTTGGGCTGAGTGTGTGACAGTGGTCTGTTCCACTGATCTTTCACCATATTTTATGGTTCATGGCATAGAACCACTCTTTCTGTTCAATTTCACTGAAGCTACTTTTCTTGTTCTCCTACCAGACACAGATCCCTTCACTCCATCCAGACTGATTGCCTGGCTAGTATGCCAACTTCAAAAGCATTAGGACAACTTGGAGTCAATTCAGGAGCATGTAATGAAGGCCCACTTTGACTTGATCAAGCACTTCAAGACTGCTTTCAAGAACCAAATCAAGGACTTTGACTCCCACCCTGTGAGTCTAGTCCTCATTTATAATATCCATGTCAAGAAAGAGCTGAATCAAAAGACAAAGCCTAGGTACATCAGTCCAATGGTTGTCCTTCACCAGACTTCTGGAGGATCATATATCCTGGCTAAGTTGGACAGCACAGTCTCCAAGCTACACTATGTAGCATTTTATGTTATCCCTTACTACCCTTGATTCAGATCCTCAATTCCAGTCATGAACCTCACTGGTCTTGATGATGAAAGTCTAGACAGGCTAGTGGGAGAAGAAGTCCCTGAACCAGATGAAGCAGATGCAGACTTCAACAACCTGGACCTATAAGTCTATGGTCTTCTATGATACCTGTTCCTCCTTTCTGTTTCACCCTGGGATTTATCCAGCACTCTCTCCTACATACTGAGAAGACCATTAACAGACTTTATGCATTTCTCCACTCCTCTCTTCTCCTCATATACCATCTAAACAAAACACAAAAACCATAAAATACAAAACATTAAAAAAACAAAGTCCATCTCCTTCCTCTGTTCATATCTCCATGTGATTGTATCCAATGTACCTCCTGCCCTTCACACATGCCTTGAGGCACCATGCACCTTTAACTTCATAGACCAAAGACTACCACATATACCCCATAGACTGGAGAAAGAAAACTGAGGAAGATAAATCAGGCAGCATCTCATGCAATTTGTTTTATGATTCTCTTACACACACTATGTTCTGTCCCACTTTAGTTTCATTTCAATTACAGACTATTTTTTTACATAGAGCTATGGACAACTGTTACACTTCGTGCCTCCAGCACTACACTCTCACTCTTTTCCTTCCTACATTCCCTTCTTTAGCCATAGGTACCCATGCCACAGTGCCATGACTCAGTAGCACCCACCCTTGCTCCCATGCCACCTCAGCAACATGCTTACAGCATAAGGGCACCTGACCAAGGTAGCACAAAGCCCCTTTTACCTAAGCAGCTGACACCATAGCAACTGTGGATTGTGCCATTGCTCACCATATTCGTGCACTCCAGTCTCATGCCAATGGCATTACTCCCACATATCATACAATTCCCTTATTTTCTTTTTCC
>JBBPTI010000346.1:0-15738 GCA_038093995.1 Tylopilus aff. callainus | reverse complement strand
TCAAGTCCTCGACTGACTGAGGCCAGATAAAGCCCCTTCGTTAGTAAGGGCACCGATACGTCGTCACTCCGCGCTATTCAAGGCTAAGGTCGACGTCCTACTCGGACTTGATCTTAACAATTTGTTCCAACTTCGAGGGGCAGATGTACCCCTTCTGCAGTTGATCTTCAATGAAGTCGTCTACCTCCTTCTGCTCTGCTGGACTTAGGGGAATAATCCATCCCTTCTTTGGCTTAAACGTTTCTTTCAGTTCAATGGTGTGGTCCCAGGGTTTCCTCAACAGCATTTGTTCCGACTCCTTCTGTGAGAACATGCGTTTGTATTGGTGATAGACTTCTGGTACAAGCTTGAGGGTTTCCTCTGTCCAATCCGGACTCTGCGCCCTGATGCGACTCCTCTCCTCAGCATGACATACTTCGAGAGCCTCCTGTACATGTCTGAGTCAACTCTTCTCCTCGTAATTACAGGTCTCTGGGCAGTCTGCGAACTGGATCTCTCCGGTCTTCCAGTCGACCTGTGGGTTATGGGTTTGGAGCCATGGGTACCCTAGAATGATGTCATTCTTTCTGATATTGGATATGTACACACGGAGTCGTTCTCGGTGTCCATTTATGTCACAAAAGACCTCTACTTCCTCCATGATGTGCCCCCCGGCGTTCCTGGTTCCGTCAGCATTGTATATGGAGATTATTTGGGAGGCCGTCAACATGGGGATGTGGTTCTTTCGTACGAAATCCTGACTAATGAGTGTTAGGTTAGCCCTGCTGTTGATTAGTGCTTCGGTGCTGGTATATCGTCAATCTCGGGAGGGCTTTATCTGTACCATTAGCTTTATTTCTTTTCCTTTGTGGATTACCCTCGTATATATTTCCGGAATTTCTGGGATTTGGACGGATTTAGGGGAATTAAGCACAGATTTAGTATCTCGGTCCCTGCCGGGCTCACTAGGAGACCCCCCTAGACCAGCTACATTAGATACTACAGTTGTTAGTGCAGATACCAACCGAGTTAGTTCCATCAAGAAATGAGTATTTGCCTGTGAGACACCCAGATCGTCTCCTAGGCTCTGCCTTTTCCCTTCTGCTCCTTTTCAGCGTTGGGAAAATCCTGTTCTTCGATCACAGCGGTCCTTGCTTCGTCCGGAGTTAGGGCGATTCTTTGTGCCTGTCTTTTCTTGCAACTGAACTGGTATCCTCCTCTGTGGAAGTGGCACTCCGGGCACTGATTCTTCGGCTTCTTGCAATTACGGGCCACGTGTCCTGCCCCTTTGCAGTTGAAACATTTACCCAGGCTTCCTTTTATGGCAAAAATGTCTTCTTCGTCCATTTCTTCGAAGCAATCTACCTCCATTTGATCCCCACGGGATTGATACTGCTGCGGTCACCCCCTTATGAACATGAGGGCTTCCATTGCACATCCCATGTTGCGAATATCCTGCAGATAGGCAGCAGGGGTGGATTTGCGCACGCCTTCCTTGAATATCTGGAGGATGATATGATGGGCGGTATTTCATTCGAGAAGGTGGATGGTGTGGCTGTCATCAATCTTGGCCATCTGGTATAGCGCTTCCCACCAAACTAGGAAGTTGTTGGTCCATAAGGTGCCTTGTCGAAGTTGCTCTAGTTGGGCGATGGCCCAATCCTTCTGATTTACTGATCGGAATAAACTCTCCATTTCCTGAATGAGCTCATCCCAGGTGTACCCCTGCCCTCGACGAAGCTGGGTTTGAGTGAACGGTCCGGCTTTCAGCCCCTTTAGTCGCGACAGGACCACAGTAACTGCCTCATAGCTTTTCAGGAGAATGGTGGAACAGTTCATGTGAAGCCAAGCCTTGATCTTGGCCCACCATTCTTCGAATTTGGCAACGGACCCTTCGTAATCTCCGGGGTCAGCGAAGACTTCGACCTTCCAAGCCGCCTTTCCCCCAGTGGCAGCAGCGCTGTTGAGATTATTTACGGTTTGCTCCAGGATGGCTACATCTTTTAACAGGGCGGCAGTCTTCTTCTGTTCTTTGATGCATCTGTTGTAGAGTTGCTGATTCTGTTTTGTTAGTGTAGTAAACTCTAATGCAATGGTGGCAATCTTGTCCTCCAGCATGAGGTTTGGGTCGGCAAGGATTTGGAGTGTGGATGCCAACATAATGGCAAGCTACGTGTGTTTTCGGGGTTTGAATTCTTTTTCTGTCTCAGATCACCCAGGTTCTTCTTTGGTACTCTTCAATTACGGCTGGGTGCCTTGTTGCTTTATATGGTGTCGATCTAACCAGGGTAATCTGTGGTCGGCTGATCAGTCTTGGTCATCTCTGTTTGTCCTCCTTCTGTTGGAGTCGTGTAAACAGTTGTCCTATGATGTCACTCGGGTTTGCGAAAGAAGAAGAAGTTTTTATTCAATAACTACCACCCATAGTTCTGCTGAGGTTCTTCTTCAGCATGGATGGCTTGTCTTTCAAAGCCAAGGGTAATCGAGTACACTCCTTCTCGTTTGGCAAACTGTGCCTGAAGGGGTACGAGCTGTAAAGCTAGAAGGGAGAAAAGGCAGCAGAGACAAAAAGTGAAGATGCAGACAAAGAAGATGATGAGGAAGGTAGTGGTGAACAGCAGGAGCTGTAGTATCATAAAAGCTGAGCAAGAAAAATTCCTAACAAAAGATGTAGGTAGGCGAAAAGGAGATTAGGTAAGGAGATAGTAGCAGGGGCTACTAGTAATTGACTAAAGGTAAGGAGGGCAGTGCAGAGATACGTGAGGGCGTAGGCGTCCCAGGCTGTTATCTGGCCAGACAAGGGTAGCGGTGGCATTTCTTCTGGCAGTGCGAGCTGTGGTGATTCTCTCGCGGTGGGCAAGACAGGCTTCTTCTATGAGATACTGGGCGCAGTTCTCTTGCCAACGACGGTACTCTTCATCGAGGCAGCGGCGGATCTCAGGTGAGGTCGGATCACAATAAGGACCCTCAGCGTCATTTGGGTCAACAAACTCAGGCAGGGTCAACTCACGCTTAGGGGAAGGGGCAGGCAACGGTGGTAGTACTAATTCTTCCTCCTCTTCTTTCTTAACCTCTCTGTATTCCCCTACTAACCTCCTCTCTCTTTGTGCAGCAGCAAAGGCAGGGTCGAAAACTTGGGTGAATAGGTGGGGGTGCTCCTTTATGAAGAGGCGAGCACTGGCAGTGAGGGCAGCGATGTCAAGTGTGTATTCAGGACGTGGGATGCTGATCTGGGTGGGGTTCACTGGGGCAGAGGGCTGTCAGTAACGACGGCCAACGGCTCTGCTCTGCTCACTAATGACATGCTTTGGGGTGGCAGCGGCAACAGTGAAGCGAAGGCGATTTGAGTTATAATGAAACAACCCTTAGGCAGGGCTGCTAGTGAGCTGGTATGAACAGTGACGAGGAGTAATGACAGGAGCTAGTGGGGCCCAGGCATCGACTGAGGACTAAGGGGAAAACCCAGAATAACTCGAATGAGGATTCTGGGGGTGGATTACCATCCTTATATACACTACAGGCTGTTTGTACATGTGGTTACACTATTACTACATATGGGTACTTCAGGGTAGATGTGGAAGTGCAGGTCTTATGCTACTGGCTGAAGACAAGTCATGGGGAGTCACTGTACTGCCTTGCACAGCCTGGGTGCCAATGATGTGATATGGCGTGATGATGATGTCATGGGGCTGTGTGAGGGTCTAGGCATGCTTACTAAGGTAATCACAGCTTGGTGCAGCCATTGTGTGGCGTGTGAATGCTGTTAGTGAAGCGGGCTGAGAGAGCTACCAGTACCAAAATAGGGGATGAACTGAGAGAAAAAGGATAGTGGTTGGTGCACCATGATGGTTGCATGCGTGGGGTCGTAACACTGCATAGCTGCACACTGCCTTGCACTGCCCAGAGCATAGCCCCGCTTACATGGACCAAGACTCCCCTTGACCCACAGAGACCTATGGACCCCACAGACCATATATGGTAACTAAGCCGGCCCTTGACAGACCATATGTAGTAATAGTGTACAAATACCTACAAAAACTGTAACAGTATATAAACCCTAGCTGCTACCCTCCTAGACCCCAGCTTATCATTGATGGGTAGTGGCCTTTAAAGCTACTAGACCTACACCCACAATGCCACTGCACCACTAGGGTCTTGGAGGCTATCAACTAGGCTGCTGAATACATGCCTATTGCCTTCCCCACTTCTATTGTACGATTAGCAAGACCTATAACAGCAAGGCTCCCCTTGACAACACATTGCAACTCTCACCATTGCTATCAGCATTCACCACTACTAGCCCTAGGCTTGACAGCTCCAGCTCAAGTTGTTTCAGAGCCAGATGACACACCTCCCTTGCAAATGTGAGAACTGAAGTAACAGAATTATGGTTATTGCTTCATGCTATGTACATATATGGCTGACTCACTGTAGTCATAGCTGACAGCAGTAATAAGAGCCACTGTGTCAAGCAATGAGAATAGTAATTGATAAAGAATATAAACGAGCATACAGGATACATAGTTATTCATCTGGAGGAGTTCCAGAGCAGACTGCAAGTCAGAAGACATAATGAATGTACCAGCAGTGATAAACAATGAGGGTTGACTGTTCAACAGCAAGGAAAGGTGAGAGTCCAGCAGATTAAGTGTTACGACCTCGTTCGCGCCCCTATCTTCGCCCCTATCTTTTCCTGCTTTCCACCCCTATCCCGGATAGTGATACGCCCAGGGACCTGCCTACTAACAGCATTCACACGCCACACGATGGCAGCGCCAAGCTGTGTTTACCTTAGTAAGCAGTCCAGCCCCCTTTTGCACAGCCCCGTGATGTCATATCACACCATCCTGATGCAATCTCGCATCATCGGCGTCTGGGCTGCGCAAACCTGTGCAGTGACTCCCCATGACTCATACTTGGCCAGTAGCGTAACCCCCTCATTCTCACACTCGCCCTAAAGTACCTAAACGTAGTATTAAGGGCACAATACGTACAAATACCCTGTACACTATATATAGGGCCGCAATTGAGCCCCAGAACCTCATTTGAGTTATTCTGGGTTTTCCCCTTAGTCCTCAGTCGATGCCAGGGCCCCTCTAGCTCCAGTCACACCCCACTTCCTCGCTGTCACACAGCTCACTAACACCCCCACCTAAGGGTCGTTTCATTATAACTTGAATCTCACCTCACTTCGCCGTCGCCGTCGCCGCCCCAAAGCCCAATAAACAGTGAGCTTGGCAGAGTCGCCGGCTGTCGTTACTGACAGCCCTCTGCCCCAGTGAACCCCACCCAGATCTCAGTCCCGCGTCCTGAGTACGCACTCAACATCACCGCCCTTGCCGCCAGCGCCCGGCTCTTCGTAGAAGAGCACCCCTGCCTTTTTGCCCAAGTCTTTGACCCTGCCTCCGCCGCCGCACAAAGAGAGAGGAGGTTAGCAGGGGAATATAGAGAAGTAAAGAAAGAAAAGGAGGAGGACCTAGTATTACCACTGTCCCCAGCCCCTTCAGTAAAGCGTGAGTCGACCCCACCAGAAGAAGTTGACCCCAACGACATTGAGGGCCCTTATCGTGACCCCACCTCCCCTGAGACCTGCCGCCGCCTTGACAAAGAGTACCGTCATTGGCAAGAGAACCACGCCCGGTATCTTGCTGAAGAAGCCCGCCTCGCACGCCACGAGAGAATTGCCGCAGCTAGAGCTGCCCGCCGCACCGCCGCCGCCACCTTTGTCCGACCGGATAACGGTCTGGGACGCCTATGCCCTTGCGCATCTTTGCACCGCCCTTTTTACCTTTAGTCATTTCATAGTAGCCCCTGCTACTATTTCACTTCATCAACTTCTTTTCACTTATCTACATTTAGCGTTAGGAATCTTCCTCGCCCGACTTGTATGATCTTCCAGCTCCTGCTGGTTACTGTAACTTTCCTCATTGTTTTCTTTTCTATTCTTCTTACTTACTTCTTGCTTCATCTTCTTTCTCTCGTCACATGAGAGCTCACACCTCTCCAGTTTCAGGTAGCGATTTGCGAAGGAGCCTACTCCTTCACTTTCGGATACGAGAGATAGGCTATCCACGCTGAGGAGGAACAGCTGCAACAAAATTACGGCTGGTAGCTATTGAATAAAACCCCCCTTCTCTTTCACACCCCGAGTGACCCAACAATAGGACAACTGTTTACGCGACTCCGACGGAAGGAGGACAAACAGAGACAACCGAGACCGATCAGCCGACCACAGATAATGCCGGTTAGATCCACCCCATATAAGGCAACCAGGCACCCAGCCGTAATCGAAGAGTACCGAAGAAGAACCTGGGTGATACGAGACGGAAAAAGAATTCAGGTCCCAAAGACGCATATAGCCCGCCACTATGTCGGCATCCACTCTTCAAATCCTTGCCAACCCGAAACTCACGTGGGAGGACAAGATTGCAGCCGTTGCCACAGAGTTCGCAACACTAACGAAGCAAAATCAGCAGCTCTACAACGGATGCATCGAAGAACAGAAAAAGACTGCCGCCTTGCTGAAAGATGTCACCACGTTAGAGCAGACGGTGAGTAACCTAAACAATGCCGCAGCCGCAGGAGGAAAGGCGGCCCGAAAGGTAGAAGTTTTTGCCGATCCTGGAGATTACGAAGGATCGGTGGCCAAGTTCGAAGAATGGTGGGCCAAGATCAAAGCATGGCTCCATACCAACCGATCAACGATCCTGCCGAAAAGCTACGAGGCAGTAACCGCGGTGTTATCCCAGCTCAAAGGACCAAAAGCCGGACCCTTCGCCCAAACCCGATTATGCCGCGGGCAAGGATATACTTGGGATGAGCTTGTTCAGGAAATGGAAAGTCTATTCCGATCGGTAAATCAGAAGGACTGGGCCGTCACCCAATTAGAACAGCTCTGACAAGGCGGTCTGCGGACCGACGACTTCCTAGTTCGGTGGGAGGCCCTGTATCAGATGGCTGAGATTGACGACAGCCACGCCATCCGACTTCTTGAGTGAAACACCGCTCACCACATTATCCTCCAGATATTCAAGGAAGGTGCGCGCAAGTCCACCCCCGCCGCTTACCTACAGAATATCCGTGACGTGGGATGCGCTATGGAGGCCCTTACATTCATCAGGGGTCGCCCACAGTAGTACCAATCCCGCGGGGACCGAATGGAGGTAGACTGGTTCGAAGAAGTCGATAAAGAAGACGTCTTCGCCATAAAAGGAAGTCCCGGGAAGTGTTTCAACTGCAAGGGGACCGGTCACATGGCAAGGAACTGCAAGAAGCTGAAGAACCAGTGCCCAGAGTGTCACTTCCACGGAGGCGGGCACCGTTTCAGCTGTAGAAGGAGAACGGCCCGAAGGATCGCATTGGCGCCCGACAAAGCAAGGGTCGCCCCGGTTGAAGAACAGGATTTTCCCAATGCCGAGAAGGAGCAGAAGGGAAAAGGCAGAGCCTAGGAGACGATCTGGGTGTCTCACGGGCTGATAATACTCTTTTCTTGACGGAACTGACAAAGCTTGTAACTATGCTAACCACTTTAGTATCTAACATAACCGGTCTAGGGGGGTCTCCCAGTGAGCCCGGCAGGGACCAAGATACTAAAACTGTGCTTGATTTCCCTAACTCCGTCAAGCAAACCCCAGAATGTCCGAAGGCGTATACAAGGGTAATACACAAAGGAAAAGAGATAAAACTAATTGTGCAGATTAAGCCTACCCCCTCGAGCAGGTATACCGATGCAGAGGCCCTGATCGACAGCGGGGCAAATCTAACATTAATTAGTCAAGACTTCATTCGGAAACATCGAATCCCCACTCTTACCGCCTGCCGGACAATCATCGTCTGTAATGCCGATGGATCGGAAAACGCCGGAGGGAGAATAACGGAAGAAGTTGAGGTCTACTGCGATCTCAACGGGCATAAGTGTTACGCTCACAGCTACGCTACATTCCTTTCCCTTCCTACACTTCCTTCTTTAGCCCCTTTGACCCACGCCACAGCGCCGCGACTCGGTCTTGC
Organism: Tylopilus aff. callainus; assembly: GCA_038093995.1. NCBI lineage: Eukaryota > Fungi > Basidiomycota > Agaricomycetes > Boletales > Boletaceae > Tylopilus > Tylopilus aff. callainus. Next base: position 7,749 of record JBBPTI010000346.1, on the reverse strand, counting down.
CCGAGTCTTGTTCCCACACCGGTAAGCACAGTAGCCGCAGCATCCAGGCACCGGACCATGGTAGAGTAAAGCCCCGGTTACCCAGCTATTGATGCCGCACCGCAGCACTTAGGCAATCCGCAGTTGCAAAGGCGCCTTATGTCGCCACCCGGTCTCACGCCTATAGCGATACCCACGCATCGCACACCATAGCACGCCACTTACTCCCACACCAATAGCGATACTCCCGCTATTGCGCCATAGTATGCCATCCGTCCTCACTCCAATGGCATTAACCTCGCGATGGCGCCATCGCTCGCCACCCTTTCCCACTCCAGTAGCATTTAGCCCGCAGCATCGCCTCCCTCGCATGGACCAGGCCAGTTTTCGTCTTGCACTTCCATACTTAGTATCTCGGCCTGCCCTCACCTAGTTTAGGCTCCGCTTTGACTCCGCTCTGTAGTAGTATATAAGACCGCCTGTAAATAGTCGGAGCCCCAATCAATTCTTCTTGGGTCTTCCCTCACAAGGCACCCGCTTATAAGAAGTTTGATCCACTTCCCTAGTCTCGCTTCACTTCACTACTCGACCCCTTGTGCTTCGCACCCGGGTCATCGTCTTGTTCATTCCACTCAACGCCTCCTTGCCACTGTGCCCGAGGTTGTTTCAATAAGGAGTTACTCCGGGCGTACGTATCAAATATCGGCAGCAATGACCTCATTCTAGGATACCTGTGGTTGAAAGAGCATAACCCACGAATCAACTGGAGGACCAGGCAGGTCCGCTTTGCTGACTGCCCAGAGACATGTAACTACGAGCGAAGTACCAGGGCAGTTCATCAACAAGAAGTGGGGGAAGCCTTTCACGCGGAAAAGAGAAGTCGGGAGAAGCAGGCAAACCCTGATGTTACAGGAAGGGATTCACTAATGCTCATCCCAAAACAGTATGATCGCTACGCTAAAGTATTCTCCCAGAAGGAGTCGGAATGAATGCCCCTACAGAAGCCCTGGGACCATGCAATCGACCTGAAAGAATCCTTCCGACCAAAAAAGGGAAGGATTATCCCGCTAAGTCCACAGGAACAGAAGGAGGTAGACGACTTCATCGACGATCAACTAAGAAAGGGGTATATTTGCCCCTCGAAGTCCAAACAAACCTCTCCAGTGTTTTTCGTGCCAAAGAAGGATGGTAGAAAACGGATGGTACAGGATTACCATTATCTCAACGAATATACCGTCCGAAACAACTATCCGCTTCCCCTAATCTCTCAACTCGTCGATAAACTAAAAGAGGTAAAGCTCTTCACCAAGATGGATCTCCGGTGGGGATACAATAACGTACGAATCAAAGAAGGAGATGAATGGAAGGCCGCCTTCGTATGCCACAGAGGGGCATACGAGCCCACAGTAATGTTCTTCGGACTCTGCAACTCGCCCGCCACATTCCAAACCATGATGAATGATCTGTTCGCAGATATGCCGGATGTGGTTGTCTACATTGATGATCTGCTAATCTTCTCCAGGAACCCAGATCGCACCGCACATGAGCAAAGAGTAAAAGAGGTGTTAGAGCGGTTAGAGAAGAACAACCTCTTTGTCAAACCAGAAAAGTGCAGTTTCTCGGTGACCACGGTGGAATTCTTGGGAATGGTCGTCGGGCCAATGGGGATAGCCATGGATGAACAAAAGGTAAAAGCTGTGGTAGACTGGCCGAGTCCAACTACCCTCCATCAGAATCACGCCTTCCTCAGACTTGCCAACTTCTATCGGCGCTTTATTAAAGATTACGCCAAGATCGCACGACCCCTACACGATCTCACAAAGAAGGAGGTACCATTTGAGTGGACCCCGGAATGCGAAGAAGCCTTCTCACGGTTAAAGCAATCGTTCACCACAGCCCCGGTACTTGCCTACCCGGACAATGACTATCGATATCGGTTAGAAAGTGACGCCAGCAATCATGCGGTAGGAGCCGTTCTCTCGGTCCAAAAGGAGGACCGTTGGCACCCGGTGGCGTTCTCCTCTCACTCCATGACCCCGGAGCAGCGGAACTACCCCATCGCCGACAAAGAAATGCTCAGCGTCATATCGGCACTCGAGACCTGGAGGCATTACCTGGAGGGGACGACCCACAAGTTCGAGATCTGGAATGATCATCAGAATCTCACCTGGTTTATGACGCGACAAGATCTCAACTGGCGACAGGCCCAATGGGCCCAATACCTCTCCTGGTTCAATTTCAAATGGTGCCATAAAGCCGGTGCCTTAATGACAAAGGCGGACGCGCTGTCCTGAAGGACGGACTTAGTTGCCGAGGGAGAGCAAGATAATAAGGGGGTACTGGTAATTCCCCCGGAGCGGGTGCAACGGATGAGCGAGGAGGGCCAAGCAATGGAAGTGGTGACGCCCGGAGATGAACTAACCAATGAAATCTCGCACAGGACTACGCGGCTCCCCGAGTCCACCCTCAAGAAGTTGATGGCACAGGGGTATGAGATTAAAGATCGGGTGCTGAAAAGGAACGATCGAATTTATATACTGCCCAATCTCCGCATTTGGATTATCACCCTCCACCACGATCACGCCGTCTATGGACATCCCGGGATTCATCGGACCCTAGAGTTACTTACCCGGTTCTACAGCTGACCTGGCATGTGAAAAGATGTTGAGGAGTACGTGAAGGCTTGTATGCGGTGTGCTCGGGCAAAGGCCACCAACCAAGCCCCGCAAGGGGAGTTACAACCCCTGCCGGTGCCAAACAGACCCTGGGAAGATATCTCCGCAGACTTCATCACCAATCTTCCCCTTGCCGGACAATACGACGCCATCCTAACGGTAGTAGATCGGTTTTCCAAAGAAACAGAATTGGTCCCATGCCGAAAGACGTGCACCACAGCCGAGCTAGCGGATCTCTATCTAGCACACGTCTGGAAGTACCATGGTCTCCCTCGATCAATCATTTCAGATCGGGGACCCCAGTTCGCCGCCTCCCTCATGACATCACTCTGCGCCCAGCTCAGAATAACCGTGAAGAAGTCCACGGCCCATCACCCCCAGACGGATGGACAGACGGAATGTATGAATAGAGAAGTGGGTTCTTATTTACGAATGTACTGTGCTGAACGACAGGGCGACTGGGCTCAATGGTTACCCCTGGCCCAATTCTCTCTGAACACGAAGCAGTCATCTGCTTCAAAGTTCTCCCCTTTCCAGGTCACACGTTCGTATCAACCCAGGATGGGTGTGGAACCCCGAGATACCAAGTCACCTGCTGCCTCGGCAGTAGTGCGGGATTATCAGCAGATCTTAGATCAGACTAGAGCGAATCTCAAAACAGCCCAAGAACGGATGAGCCTCGAGGGAAACAAGCATCGCAACCCAGCACCCTCTTACGTCGCTGGGGATAAGGTTTGGTTAGCCACCGATAACCTCACCCTTCCCTTCCCCTGCCGGAAGCTTACGGATCGATGGGTGGGGCCCTTCCTGGTCATCGAAATGAAGGGGCCGAACGCTGTACACCTCCGTCTCCCTTCCTACATAAAAATACACCCGGTCATTAACATCTCTCGGACCAAGCCGTACTCACCTCCACTCCCATCCCAGCCGGACCCCTGTCCTGGTCCCACTCTCATCACCGATAACCGCGACGAGGAGTACGAAGTGGAATCCATCCTTGATTCCCACCCTCGTGGTCGGGGTATTCAGTATCTGGTCCACTGGAAGGGCTATTCCGCCGACGATCGCACGTGGGAACCCGCCTCTAACCTCACTCACTGCCCTGATGCCATCCGCAATTTCCATTGTCTCCACCCTGCCGCTCCTCGCCCCTTTGTCCAGTCCGTCTTCGCCGCTCTCTTCGCTCGGTCTCTTCCCGTTGCTGCCCTGGAGGTTCAGCTTTAGTTGGGGGGTAGTGTTACGACCTTGTTCGCGCCCCTATCTTCGCCCCTATCTTTTCCCGCTTTCCACCCCTATCCCAGATAGTGATATGCCTAGGGACCTGCCTACTAACAGCATTCACACGCCACACGATGGCAGCGCCAAGCTGTGTTTACCTTAGTAAGCAGTCCAGCCCCCTTTTGCACAGCCCCGTGACGTCATATCACACCATCCTGACGCAATCTCGCATCATCGGCATCTGGGCTGCGCAAACCTGTGCAGTGACTCCCCATGACTCATACTTGGCCAGTAGCGTAACCTCCTCGTTCTCACACTCGCCCTAAAGTACCTAAACATAGTATTAAGGGCACGATACATACAAATACCCTGTACACTATATATAGGGCCGCAATTGAGCCCCAGAACCTCATTTGAGTTATTCTGGGTTTTCCCCTTAGTCCTCAGTCGATGCCAGGGCCCCTCTAGCTCCAGTCACACCCCGCTTCCTTGCTGTCACACAGCTCACTAACACCCCCACCTAAGGGTCGTTTCATTAAGGGCTTGCAGTGTTCCACCCCTAGTATTATATCCTCTGTCTGGTATATTAATGTTGTGCCTTCATTTTCAGGCTTACCCAAAGCAGAGAATGATGAGCAACTCACCAATGCTTGATGAGCTATGGCCAGCAGGCAGTGTGACAGAAAGACATAATGGTACACCATGTAACAAACCCTGCTGGAAAAAGGATGACTTTCAATCAGGATTCTATCACTGTCACGAGCGATAGTGTACCTGACTGCATCGAGCCATGGTATCTCCGCCATTCAGGGACCCTGTTATCATGACCAGGAAGTTAGATTGTCTTGTCACAGGGCCTTCCAATCGATTCATGTCGAGCTGCTCAAAGTGTCTGGTCCGATAATCAAAATTTGATGGTTGTCGACAAAAATTAGCAGTGCCTCACCACCAACCCTTTACTCGAGTAGATTACACCACACATGTCGGTGGGGTGGGTACCCAAGTTGACCTGCCCGGAAGGTATGAAGGAAAAAGCCAAACACGGGAGTGTTTAGAGCAAGGGACGTATGTGGCTTTGGATTCGCCCGCGCAAGTGATTTTTTGGGGCGAAGGGGGATTGGTCTATGAAATCTTAAATGTCCATTCGGCTGAAGGATGGATTGGGGGGAGGCAGCATAAAAGACAACCGGAAGTGAGGCCACCAAAGTCACATAAAGGACGTAAGTTAAGTGCTATATTTTCCATTTTCAAAATACTATGAATGTTGCGAAAATCTCCTACTTTTTCAGTCACGATTGTTGGAGCATTTCCTTGACTGTTGGACGAGTTGTCGGATCCATCGTGAGGCAAGCAGAAGCACAGTTATGTGCGAAGGATCAATGGAGCACGACTTGAAAGGTGTCCAGAGACATAGCTTCTATTTCTTCCTTCCAGGTGTCACGGCGGAATGGCACAGAGCGTAGTAGATGATGTTAGACGGTACTATAGACGGGCACGACCAGCTGCATCAAACCGGAGTGAACGCTAGTCAATGTCGAAGGAACTCACTCTCTTTGAAGATCTCGGGGGGCATATACTGGAGGACACCTTGGTGAGCTGAAGTGCATGCTGAAAGAAGACTTACGCAAAGTGTCCCGTAAGCAATTTGTTGTTAGGCATGATGCGACCATGGCCAAAGCCAGTAATTATGATCGCCGATGACAAGATGTTCTGGTTTTAGGTTACAATGAGCAATACCGCAATCGCGGATAAATTAAACGTATCCAGAATAGTGCGTACAAGCTCAGAGGCGTCACTGCACTGTTAAATGAGATTCAACACATTCAGATAAATGCTTGTGCAACCCACGCCTCAGCATATCGCCCTCTTACGCATATACTATCAAGGAGTTCGCCGCCCGTACAGAGGTCGAGGTAAAGGTAGAGATTGAGGACAGTCTACATGATGTTGAAGATGAGCAGAGCTCTTGTTTGTCATGGCTATTCCTACCTCGAAGTAATCGTGTAACGCGACGCCATTTGGATGTCCATCGGACACTCGCTTCAGTACAGCAATCTCGTTATGGACCTAAGAGACCACTGGTCAGTTATCATGAGTAAATTCAGGTCCAAGGTGGGTCAAGTATGACAGGGGGAACAGGTCAGCGCATCCTGGAATGATGCTCAATCATGCCACACAGATTAAACGGAAGACAGCCATACATAACCGTCACTCATACCATCGCAGGACCTAGGGAACACTGCGAACACACAAAGACAGCAACGCCGATAAGAAGTTATCAAAGTACCTACCATGTACTCTCTTTCTTCTATGCTTTTCTTGTTGATGGCTTTGCAGGCATAGTCTTGATGTGAAACGGCTCCTTCACGATTGCATGCGAGCCGCTACCGAGGGTACGTCCTGTGCTGTACTAGAATTGCCCAAGCAAGATTATCATCAGATTAGTATCATAACTCAAAATGAGAGGGTTAAGGCACGGGAGAGTGATGAATTCTACGAATTCACCTCTGAGTCACAAGGGATCGTCACAAGTCGTTGTGGTTTGGTAGTCGTGGTGCTAGACTCGGGTCCTGGGAATCGTCTTGGTGGGAAATGGTCATGGTAGCAATAGTAAATGGGCTATACAGGAGAGTAGACCTATGGGCCCTCAGTACAATGCGAAAGGAACAGAGAATGAGTATGGCTTGCCCTTGGCTTCGCGTAGGAAACTATGGGTGAGTGGGCCTACTATAGCGCCTGAAAATGGCGCTTGGCTGTGTGACATCTATTCAAGTTGGGACTGCAGCATATACTAGCCAGACAACACAGGAACATGCATCGGCACACCAATGAAAAGCAATGAAGTGTTATGATATATCTTGATATTTGCAACAAAGTATCAGACATGTCGTTCCCTCGATCACGCATACGACGCCACCTCTAAGGACAAGTGTTACATTATGCCATCGTGACAGATCTGACCTGCAATCAGTCAGTATGGTTACCAACCACAAGTGAAAGACAGGGTACGCACGTGCGCGAGACGGGATCCGTTTGGTAGAAGTTGGGGATTGGCTTCTTGAACACCTCGCTAGACACCTTGGCACCAACCGTCGCAGCCGCCAGTATCTTCAATCCACGTCCACCGATGTTCGCTCCATTGTGTCGTATCATACTAGTGTGGATAATATCTCCCATAGGCAGTCCCTAAGACTAAGCATGCCATCGTAAGGCAGCGGAGTGCCAACGATCCCAGAAATAGCACTAAAAAGAGCATCGATCAGCTAACAGGGTACAAGCAGTCAATTTCGGAGGACACACCGGATGATCTTCCAGTCTCTTTGTGCCCACAAGACATCAAGCGAGACCTCATGTCACTTCGAGTGGGAGTTGCCAGCCTACGGCAAAACCAAAAAAAAAAGGAAAATGCGGTTTTATGTGTTACCGATCTCGATCAAGCTTGGAGCAGACAACTGGACTTGGGCACAGGTTGCATTGGATGTCACGTGAGTACGGGGTTGGTCCTCTCTTCAATGCGGGCGGTGTTCTCCGCACACTTGAAGCCAGCTAAGAGAGTCCGTGTCGAACAAGGCATAAAGCCATGCCTTGCTTGTCGTCAATTATCATCGCCCGGTACGTATTGTTCGATTTCTCGTTGAGGGTCATGATGGATCTGCTCAATGAACATGTCAACAGTCAACCAAGTCAGAATCCTGTCTGACAAGTTACGGTCTCCGTCGCCTGCTAAGTATTTCTGAGCTATATCTGCTAAATTTTCAACACAGGTCCTTCCTGGGCATCTTCCCCGGGCTAGCGCTGTATCCCCCATGCAGAGGTCAACCATGCCGAATGAAATCCTTGATTGCCGTCGTGCGTGATGGGGACTACTGCATGTGGG
>JBBPTI010000345.1:0-15803 GCA_038093995.1 Tylopilus aff. callainus | reverse complement strand
AGCTTGACGCTGCCATCGTGTGGCGTGTGGATGCTGTTAGTCAGCGGGTCCCTGGATTATATCGTTATCCAGGAGAGGGGTGGAAAAGGGAAAAAGATAGGGGCAGAGATAGGGGCGCGAGCGAGGTCGTAACAATTTCACCTCGTATGTCCTCCTCTATCTTATCTTACCAATTGCCTTTCTCCTTTATTCGCACCCACCATCCTTCCTTGCAACGTGCCATCCACGGATGGCGGCGACTTTATTCTTGTCCCAAGACCACATAGATCGGGTCTGATCACATGTGACAGACTCTATATAGACTTCAACGTTGCCCTGATGGGCAGCGTCTTGTTTTCCCATGTCATTTCCAATATTACCTCGATACCCCCTTTAGGTCTTATCTCTACAGTTAGTAGCTTGACGTCGTTAGAGTCCAAGTCTACTCAGACTATAATGCCACTGTATGGTATTGGAAATGGAGCTCCCTTTTGCTCACCATGTTCCGTGACCGTCACTGCACCATTTCAACTTCTCAAAACAACCTCAGTAAACTGTCTACTGAGCTTGGACCATTTCCCCTTTGACCCAAAAGCTTCGATACCACTCAGACTCTCAGACTTGCGCATGCTCCATGACTGGACTATCTCGCACTGCTGAGTATCATATCTCGGACTTTTTCAGGACCTTCTCCCTTTCCTTGAGTCTCTTTTGGGGATGAACATATCGTGCCCACTACTTATTTCTATGCTACTGAAGGCCAGGACTCATAGGTGCCTCTACCTACATAGTCCCCCCAGCCTTAGAAGTGTCTTTACAGCGCCACAACTCAGGTGGACCCAAGCCCTGCCCCCATGGGCTGGTAATCAGTATCCACAGCATTCCAAGCACCAGACCACGGTAGAGTAAAGACCCAATTACCTGGATACTCATGCCATCTCACAGCCCTTAGGCAATCCGCAGTTATGATGCCACCACAGCACGCCATTCATTCCCACACCAATAGCAATACTTGCGCTATCACACCATTGTACACCATTCCTTCCCACTCCAATCACAATAAACCCACTATGGTGTCATATTGCACCATCCACTCTCATCCCAGTAGCATTATCCCCTCAGCATCGCCCCACTCACATGGACCAGGCCAGTTTCTGTCTCGCACTTCCCTATTTAGTAATCTCACCTGCCCTCACTTACTTTAGGCTCTGCCTGAATCCCTTCTGTAGTGGTATATAAACCTGCCTGTATTATATCAGAGCCCCAATCAATTCTTCTTGGGTATTCCCTCACAAGGCACCTGCTCTACTAGGAGATTGATCCACTTGTCCGTTTCACTTCACTTTTGCTACACACCTCCTAGTGCCCAGCACCCAAGGTCATTTCAAAGAGCTTCCTTGCCTGGACTAGCAGTGTGGTGATTTTTATAAAACTGCAGTGGTACTGCAAAAGTCAGCAAGGGTGCACATAGGCTTTGTGCTGGTCTCATGGATTAGATACTGAAGGTCAGCATGACAGAATTTGTTAGCGCCTTCACAACCAGGGTAAAGATCTTTGACCACATCTATAAACTGGTCCCAATCAGCTGGAACTGTGGTGGCTTCTTTGAGGGTTTTCCAGCAGTCCAACTTGTCATAGGCAGCATAGCACAGCGCAGCATGAATCTTCTCTGTGGTGGTAAGACTGGCAGCAGTTCCTAGAGTGTCAACCTGGTCTAGAAAGTGGGAAAGCTTGATAGGTACTTCCCCAGTAAATTCAGGAGCACCACAAGCCCCACAGGCAGGCATAGTAGCACCTTGGTTAGCCATTGGTCCAGGTGGAGGGACTATAGGAGGAAGTGGAGGTTGGGGAAGGTGAAGACAAGAGAGTGGTATGAGGATAGGTGCAAGACCGGAGGATGTGGTGAGCGACAATGGAGTGCGAAAAATGCAGGTGGGTGGTAGCAGACTTGGGCAAAAAGAGCCCTCAATGTCGTCAAAGAGATCTTGTAAGGATGAAGTGGTGGAAGACAATGTGCTAGGAGATAGAGATGACTGGGGTGAGTAGTCCACAGTAAGTGGTGAAAGTGAGCTGGAAATCTGAGATGTGGGGAGGTTCCCCTCCACTCTCCTGGGAGTGGACTCTATATATCCACCAGAAATGAAAGGTCCTATGTTCAGCTCATCACCTAGAATTTCTTCTGCAACAGTCAGACTCAGAGTCTCAACACTGGGGGTCTGCCAGGAACTTGATGGCTGTGTGTCAGCTAAAATGGATGATGTAGAGTGGAGATGGGATTTATTCAGCCAATCTGAATCAGCAGAAGATCAGTCCGAGCTATCACCCATCAGTGAACTGAGCTTATGGTCAGTTATGTCAGGGAGGTCAGAATGGTTATGTCTTGCGTTTGAGGGTGACACTGGATGAAATAAGGTGGAGTCCTCACTGATTTGCAAATTGTGAAAATGTGCATGTAAATTTTCAAGGTCAGGTTGCTGGGCAATGAGTCATTGACTTCATCTGGAACCCCATTGTGAGTCCCTCATGGTGGGCTCCAGTTGTAAAGAAGACAAGGACTCCAGGGTGGACTTTGATAGAAGTCCTAGAAGTCCTAGGGGTTGTCAGTGTGTGTGGGGAGTGATAGGTTCACCCCAAAGGGACTCTGGAGCACAGGGAGTAGAGCAAAGAAGTCCTCAAGTAGTCAACCAGCAAGAAGTGCAAGTCCAATGGTCTTGTAGAGCATTAGTAGTCAGGGGCAGTGACGGGAGATGAGATGGTCATAATTAGTGAGTGGTAGCAGTGCAGTGAACAATCAGTGAGCAGTAAATGGTTGGTAAATGATAAACGGTGTGGTAAGAGCTAAAACGGGAGCTGCTTTCCCAGTTTCTATGACATCGCTTTATAGTCTGGGAATGCCCAAGACTTAGGTACAACTGTAGGAACCTGAGTCTAAAGAAGAATAATCTAGTCAAGAGAACATGAAATGAAACAAAACCAACGGTCTTCTGGACTTATTGACAGACTTGCATCTGGTCAACCAGTTCTACTGTACAAGATAAGAAGAGGGGGTGAAGATAGAAACAAAAGGGGCATAGAGACCATATGAAAGGACATGAGACGTAGGGATACCACCATAGAGACATACCACTCTCTACACTGGCATCCGCCCTACTCAATAGTGGTGCCCAATCCTCCTTCATTCACTGAGAGTACATCCGGCAGAATCATATCCCAACCAAAGAGCTGCCACAACCCATATTCATGTACAACATGAATAGAACCCCAAACAAAGCCGGTCCAGTAACCCATGCCACCACCATCCTACTGGAATACCAGGGTCATGTGGAAAAGACCCATGTCAAAGTAACAGACCTAGGGAGTAAGGATCTCATCCTAGGGTATACATGGCTGAAAGAGCACAACCCCCAAGTCAATTGGAAAACCAGGGAAGTAATCCTCCCAGAATGCCCCAAGTTATGCAATTACTCTGGGGTCTCCCAGGTAATATGCCAGGCAGAAGAATAGGAAATCTGGGTCGCTGAGAAGCAAAGGAACACCAAACAAAAGCAAGAAGGAAAAGCTCCTTGCAAGTTAGTACCCCCAGTGTACCACTGCTACCTCAAGACCTTTGAGCAGAAAGAGTCAGAAAGAATGCTGGTGCACAAACCATGGGACCATGCCATAGAGCTGAAAGATTCCTTCACACCCTGAAAAGGCTGCAATATCCTGCTCAGTCCCCAGGAGCAAAAGAAGGTAGACAATTTTGTTGATGAACAGCTGGCTAAAGGGTACATTCGCCCCTCCAAATCTGAACAAACCTCCCTGGTGTTCTTCATACCCAAGAAGGATGGGAGAAAGCAGATGGTACAAGACTACTGGTATCTTAACAAACACATGGTGTGCAATAACTATCCATTACCTCTCATTGCACAACTAGTTGACCGGCTCTGTACTGCCCATCTCTTCACCAAAATGGATCTCTGGTGGGGTTATAACAACATACGGATAAAGGAAGGAGATGAGTGGAAGGCTGCTTTCACTTGCCATCACAGGGTCTTCGAACCATTGGTTATGTTCTTCAGCCTCTGCAACTCACCAGCAACCTTCCAAATCATGATGAATGAGATCTTCACTGATATGTCAGAAAATGTCATGGTATACATCAATAACCTCCTCATCTTCACCCCAACTGATGACCAGAAAGCCCATGAGGCAGTTGTTCTAGAAGTCCTCCAGAGGTTAGAGGAAAACGACCTCTTTGTTACAAGCTCACTTGTGCATCTCTCTTTCTCGCCTCTTTTTTTCACTCCCCTTTGGGCTCCACCCCTATTCCAGTACCAGTACTCATTCCAGGCCACCTGCTAACAGCATTCACACACCACACGATGGCTGTGCCAAGCTGTGTTTACCTTAGTAAGTGGTCTGGATCCCCTTCCACAGCCCCATAACAACATGATTGTGTCATATCATGCCATGATCACATCATCTCATGTCATCCACATCTGGGCTATGCAAGACAGTGCAGTGACTCCCCATGACTTGCCCCTGGCCAGTGGTGTAAGCCCCACACTCCCACGTCTACCCTGAAGTATGCCGAATTCAGTAATAGTGTACAAATATGTACATACACTTGTAACTGTATATAAGGCTGTCAATCCAGCCCTAAGATCCTCATTTGAGTTATTTTGGGTTTTCCCCTTAGTCCTCAGTTGACGCCTGGGCACCCACTAGCTCTAGTCTCTCCTCACTGTCATACAGCTCACTACACAGCCCGGTCTAAGGGTTGTTTTACTCTTCATCAAGCCAGAAAAGTGCACCTTCAAAGTACAGGAATTGGAATTCCTCAGGATGATTGTTGGGGTAAACGGAGTAAGCATGGATCCCAGGAAGGTAACTGCCATAAAAGAATGGCTGGTCCTGACCAATGTCCATGGGGTGTGGGCCTTCTTAGGGATGGCCAACTTCTACCAGCAGTTTATACAGGACTTTACCCATATTGCCCACCCACTACACAACCTCACCAGGAAGGATGAGCCCTTTTGCTGGATGGATAAGTGGCAGGAGGCATTTGATTGGCTCAAAGAGGCTTTCACCACCACTCTGGTGTTAGCATACCCCAATCATGACCAGAAGTACTGGCTTGAGTGTGATACCTCTTCCTATGTGACTGAAGAAGTGCTCTTAGTGGAAGAAGATGAGAGATGTTAAGCATGATCCAAGGATTGGAAGATTGGCAGCATTACTTGGAAGGGGCCACACAGCAGTTCAAGGTATGGAACAACCATCAGAATCTCACTTGGTTCATGACACAGCAGAACCTCAATTGGAGGCAAGCCTATTGGGCCCAATACCTCTCCCAGTTCAATTTCAAGTGGTGCCACAAGCCTGGTTCGACAATGGGCAAGGCAAACACCCTATCTCATAGAGAGGATCTAGTGGTTGGGGATGCTGAAGACAACCATGACATGGTAGTCATTTCCCCAGAGCAAATACAAGTACATTGGACCCGAAGGAATGCTGAGGTAGAGGATGACCAAGAAGCCATGACCGAGGAGGCAACCATTCTCCATTACTCTGGAGATCACCTCACTGACCAGATTTTCCATGAGATGATCAAACTCCCCCACCAGGTACAGAAGCAGCTGGAAAAACAAGGGTATCACATCCAGGATGGATGCCAGATGAAAGAAGGAAAGGTGTATGTTCCCCCAGCCTGCCAGCCAGAAGTGCTCTGCCTGCATCATGATGTCCCTGTAGCAGGGCACCCCAGAACAGCCTGGACTATCAAACTCCTATGCCGGCACTACAACTGGGCCTCTCTGGCCACAGATGCCATGGACTATGTGAAAAGATGCCCCAGGTATGCCCAAACCAAGCCTTCAAACAAGCCACCTGCAGAACAGCTCCAGCCCCTGCCAGTGTTATCCAGGCCCTGGCAAGATATCTCTGTGGACTTCATCACCGGACTCCCTCTTTTCAATTCCTATATGGCCATTCTGATGGTAGTTGATCACTTCTCCAAGGCCACTAAATTGGTGCCTTGCAACTCCACTTGTACATCCCTCAATCTCACCTCCATTTACCTGCATTACATCTGGAAGCACCATGGACTCCCAAAGTTCATTGTCTTGGATTGGGGTCCCCAGTTTGCATCTCACCTCATGGCCAATATTTGCCAGCAGTTGCAGATCACCCAGCATCTCTTGACCACCTATCACCCACAGACCAATGAGCAAACCAAACACATGAATCAGGAGGTGGGACAGTACCTCCATACCTACTGTGTGGACCACCCCGATTTGTGGAGTGATTGGCTCCCTCTTACCCAATTCACCATTAACACCTGCATTGTAACACTTATGGCTATGCTACGTTCCATTCTCTCCTACATTTCCCTCTTTAGCCACTTTGACCCATGCCACAGCACCATGACTTGCTATTGCCTGAGTTCTATTCCCACACTGGTAAGCACAGTAGCTGCAGCATTCTGGGCACCGGACCACGGTAGAGTAAAGACCCAATTACCCAGCTACTGATGCCGGCTGCAGCACTTAGGCAATCTGCAGTTGCAATGGTGCCATATGTCGCCACCCAGTTGCATGCCTATAGTGATACTCATGCATTGCACACCATAGTACGCCATTCATTCCCACTCCAATGGCATTAATCTCACGATGGCGCCATTGCTCGCCACCCTTTCCCACTCCAGTAGTGTTTAGCCTGCAGCATCGCCCTGCTCGCATGGACCAGGCCAGTTTCTCTCTTGCACTTCCTTATTTAGTATCTCGGCCTGCCCTCACTTAGTTTAGGCTCTGCTCGAATCCTGATTGTAGTAGTATATAAGACTGCCTGTATTATATTGGAGCCCCAATCAATTCTTCTTGGGTCTTCCCTCACAAGGCACCCGCATACTAGGAGATTGACTCATCTTCCCGTTTCACTTCACTTCGCTACTTGCCCCCTTGTGCATTGCACCCAGGGCTTTCATCTCGCTTCGTTCCACTTGACACCTCCTTGCCTTTGTGCCCAAGGTCATTTCATTAAGAATTGATTCTCCTCTTCGCCGCTGTCACCATCGTTGACCGCCCCGAAGGCCCCACCCATCATCAACCTTTTTGCTATCAGTAAGCAGAGCAGAGCCTGTGTCCCCCTTATTGATGTGGAAGGACACTAGTGAATGGTATACATGCCAAGTCAGCCCCTGCTGTTGTAGTTGGCAGCTCAACAGGCGGACACTGTCTAGTAGTTGCCCCTCGCCCAATTCGACCCATCAACCTTGACCTTCTCGCCACTGTCGCTTCCAACCTCGAAGCCGACGCTGCTGCTGCTGCTGAGAGAGAGCAGAGAGAGCTGTGGGAAGAGATTGACCAGGCCATAGCAGACTTCGCCGTGAGGTCCAGGGCTTCAGATATGCCCACACTTGTTCATCCCCCATCCCCAGTCACTGACATTGACCCAAACGACTTCGTTTGCCCCACACCACCTATCCCTTTGCCTTCCACTCTTCGCCAGCTCATCACCGAAGCCAAAGAACAAACCTGCCACTACAAGGAGTATGCAGCCTGCATAGAAGCCCAGCTCGCCACTCCCCTTCCTCCTTCCCCAGATTACTGTGCCTGCTGCAGGCCAGATCGCCTTTGCCACCCCTTTCACTTTCCACCATTCCACTTGCACCCGAAACAGTCCAGGACATCCGGTACTGTACTGGTGCACAGTCTCAACAAGCCAGGCCGCCTTCACCCAAGAAACCTTCTCCAGCGGCCCAGCAAGTTCCTTTGATCTTCCTTTTTGTACTTACTTGTTTGTCCCTTCCTCCCTTTTTAGTATTAGCTTTCTTTTCCAAGGATGTTCCTGCTTTTCTTCTGGTACTCCCTTTTAGCCTCTTGTTTTATTTCTTTCTTGTTACTTGTGTTTTGCATTTATCGTCTTCTCACTCGTGTTCAGTTTGATCACAATACCCTTCTGGTTTCTTTACAGCTACCTACAGGTGAATACTCCCTCATCATCTCCACACCCACCAGCACATGAGGCCGCAACTTCTGATACAAGAACACACCTACCAACTGGGCAGAGTCAGCGCCCCAGGACAACTGGTAGTTTTTCTTTACAGATTCAATTGAATTAAAGTTCCCAGTTCCAGCTATAGGGGGATTACTTAGCAAGCCGAGAGAACACCCATCGCATCTTGAAGGAAGAGTAATCAGGATCCTCAATAGGCCATGTCCAAGAGACTATCAAGATCAGAAGACTGTAGTCCACGCAAGACCTCTAGCACCGCTCCCATTTGAAAGACCCAGTCACAGCTGGTATAAGAAACACAAGGTGCCCGTAATCAAGAAAGAAGTACGTTTCCAATATGTCGCAGATACTCCTTGATACCATCGCAGACCCCACTATTCCTCTACCAGACAAACTCGCTGCCATTGCGGCTGAGTTCACCACTGTCACCACTCAGAATATCCAACTCACACAATTGCTACATGCATCCAACAACAAGATTATCCATCTCGAGAGTTTGGTGACCACCGGCCAGGCAACAGTAGCCACTCTACAAGGGCAGATCACCACAGTGGGCCCTCCAGGTACTTCAAAGAAAGTTGAACTGTTTGCAGATCCAGGGGAATACGATGGATCAATCACCAAGTTTGAAGAATGGTGGGCCAAGATGAAAGCATGGCTCTGGGTCAACTCACATGTCACCCCCACTGGAAGTTATGAAGCGGTTGTGGCAGTACTCTCCTGGCTCAAAGGACCTAAAGCTGGCCCCTTTGCACAGACCCGCCTAGCCTAAGGCAACACCTACCTATGGAAAGACTGCGAAGCCGAAATCGAAGGCTTATTCCAGGCCGCCAACCAGAAGGACTGGGCTTGCCGGCAGCTGGAAGAATTCAAACAGATGAACATGTGGACAGATGATTATCTGGTCCAATGGGAAGTGTTGTATCAGCAAGCGCAAATCGACGACATGCATGCCGTACAGCTGTTGGAGCAGAACATGGCCCAGCACATTATATTGCAGATATTCAAGGAAGGCAAGTGGCAAGACAAGCCAGCCTTATACCTTGAGGCTATTAGGAAGACCGGATGTGCAATGGAAGCACTCAGCTTTATAAGGGGGCCAGATAGAAGGGCCCCTGTGAGGATTAGTAGCAGAGGGTTAGCGTGGGAGAACACCAAAGAAGACATGTACGCCCTCCCAAGCAGTGATGCCTGTACAAAGTGTTTCAATTGCAAGCAAGCCAGCCACCGAATTCGAGAATGCCGGAAGCCAAAGATCAACCAATGCCCAGCCTGTAAGTTTGTTCATGGTGGGCACAGCACTTACTGCACCAAAAGGAAAACACTGCAGAGGATCCCACTAGCTGAAGATGAAGAACCCACAGGCAGAGAAGCCCCAATGAGGATTGCTGAGTTGGCAGAAGAAATACGCAAGAGGAACAATCTGGAGAGGGGTTTGGATTTTCCAATTGAAGGATCCCAGATGAAGGGAAAAGGTAGGGCCTAAGGAACGCATTGGGTGTTCCAAAGGCCAGTAAGATTTCAACCAAGCACGCCCCCATTACCCATGTTATCATTTCTAAAGACCGAGAATGGTGTATTCCCCTTAGATTGCCCGGTCTAGAGGAGCCCACTCCCCAGCGGCTTGGCGGCAACTGTGAACCAAATGCTGTGCTTAATTCCTCTAACAAGTATACTCCCCCGCACGCACACAAAGAAATCCTGACTAACCCCCTACAGATTCACATACTAGGGCAGCAAAAGAGAAAAAAGAGATACTCATGCAGGTCCAGATCAAGACCTGCACTGGTGACTTTATACCTGTTACGACCCCACTCGCGCTCTACTCCCATCTCTTGTTTTCGCCCCTCTTTTGGCTCTCCCCCTATCGTGGCACTGGTACCCGCGACCTGCTTACTAACAGCACTCACACGCCACACGATGGCAGCGCCAAGCTGTGTCTACCTTAGTAAGTGAGTCCAGACCCTTGCACAGCCCCATGACATCATCATCACGCCATATCGCACCATTATGACGCCATCTCACATCATCGGCGCCTGGACTGCGCAGGGCTGTGCGGTGACTCCCCATGACTCACCCCCGGCCAGTAGCATAAACCACGCACTCCCACGACTGCCCTAAACTACACGTATATAGCAAAGGGACACCAATACGTACAAACAACCTGTAACCATATATAAGACTGGCAATTCAGCCCCAGAATCCTCATTCGAGTTATTCTGGGTTTTCCCCTTAGTCCTCAGTTGACGCCTGGGTTCCCGCTAGCTCTAGTCGCTCCCCCTCTCCTCGCTGTCACACAGCTCACTAAGCAGCCCGGCCTAAGGGTTGTTTCATTATAACTCGAATCCTCTACGCTTCGCTGCCGCCATCACTGCCCTGAAGCCTTTGCCAGTAGTGAGCTCCGCAGAGTTGTTGGCCATCGTTACTGACAGCCCTCTGCCCCAGTGAACCCAGAACAGATCTCCGTCCCGCGTCCTGAGTACGCCCTTGATGTCGCCACCCTCGCCGCTAGTGCTCGCCTCTTTGTAGAGGAGCACCCCCGCCTATTCGCGCAAGTTTTCGACCCCGCCTCCGCCGCCGCCCAGAGAGAAAGGAGGTTAGTAGGGGAGTACAGAGAAGTAAAGAAAGAAGAGGAGGAGGAGTTAGTACTACCGCCGTCCCCTGCCCCCTCGCCTAAGCGTGAGTCGACCCCGCTTGAGTCCGTCGACCCGAACGACCTTGAGGGTCCCTATCACGACCCCACCTCGCCCGACACCCGCCGCCGCCTCGACGAAGAGTACCGTCGTTGGCAAGAGAACCGCGCCTGGTTCTTAGTTGAAGAAGCCTGCCTCGCCCACCGCGAGAGAATTGCCGCAGCCAGAGCTGCCTGCCGCACCGCCACCACCACCCTTGTCCGCCCTGTTGACAGTCAGGGACGCCTTCGCCCTCGCGCATCTTTGCGCAAGCCTCACCATTTTTAGTCAGCTTGTTGTAGCCCCTGCTACAATTACCATACCCCTTCTTGTTCACGCTTACCTACATTTGGTAACTGGAATTCTCCTTTTCTACTCTACCCTTCTATGATAGTTCAGCTCCTGCTGATCATCTTCACCTTTCTCATTGTTTTCTTTTCTTGTCTCCTCGCTTTCTGCCTCTGCCGCCTTTTTTCCCTATTAGCTCTACAGCTTACACCGCTTCAAGCCCAGCTAGCGGTCCGCGAAGGAACTTATTCCATCACCCTCAGCTTTGAGAGACAAGCCATCCATGCCCAGGAGGAGAAGCTGCCACAGCAGAACTACGGGTGGTAGTTATTGAATAAAAGCTCCCTTTCTTTCGCAAACACCGAGTGACACCATAGGACAACTGTTTACACGACTCCGACGGAAGGAGGACAAACAGAAACAACCGAGACCGATCAGCCGACCACGGACCGCACCGGTTAGATCCACCCCGTACAAAGCAACCAGGCACCCAGGCGTAATCGAAGAATACAGAAGGAGAACCTGGGTGATCCGAGATGGAAAAAGAATTCAGATTCATAAGACCCACCTAGCCTGCCACTATGTCGGCATCCACGCTCCAAATCCTCGCAGACCTGAACCTCACGTTGGAGGACAAGATTGCCGCCGTTGCATTAGAGTTCACCACCCTAACAAAGCAAAATCAACAACTCTACAATGGGTGTATCGAAGAACAGAAGAAGACCGCCACACTACTGAAAGATGTAGCCGCCCTGGAACAAACGGTGAGTAACCTCAACAGCGCCGCTGCCGCCGGAGGAAAAGCCAGCCGGAAGGTGGAAGTGTTCGCGGATCCCGGAGACTATGAGGGATCAGTAGCTAAGTTCGAAGAATGGTGGGCCAAGATCAAGGCCTGGCTCCACACCAATCGCCTGACGATCCTGCCCCAAAGCTATGAGGCGGTGACAGCAGTCCTCTCCCGGCTCAAAGGACCGAAGGCCGGCCCATTCACACAAACCCGCCTCCGGCGAGGCCAATCGTACACCTGGGATGAGCTTGTCCAAGAAATGGAGAGTCTATTCCGGTCCGTAAACCAGAAGGACTGGACAGTTGCCCAACTCGAGCAGCTTCGCCAGGGGACCCTACGAACCGACGACTTCCTAGTCCGGTGGGAGGCTTTGTATCAAATGGCCAGCATCGACGACAGCCATGCCATCTGCCTCCTCGAAAGAAACACGGCCCAGCATATCATCCTCCAGATATTCAAAGAGGGTGCCTGGAAGTCCACCCCCGTGGACTACCTTCAGAATATCCGAGATGTGGGATGCGCTGTAGAGACCAGCCTGTCTCTGTAGGCGTAAGACCCCTCCTGTCGCAGTTATACCGCCCCCTACCACCTTATCACCTTCCCCACTATGTCCTCACTACTCCGTCCGTGCTCACCACAGTCCGCAGCACAGTCCGGGTCGACGAGGCCTCGGACTATATCGGACTATCGCAGTCTCTCCTTCCACCCTCGTATGTTTCCCTTTATCTTATCCATCGATCACTTTACCCCTTTATTCACACCCGCCGTCCTTCCTTGCAACGTGCCATCCGCGGACGGCAGGGACTTTATTTTCCTTTCAAGCCTACTTAGACCAGGCCCAATCATGTGTGACGGACTCAGTATAGATGTCACACCGTCTACAGGACGGTCCTCTTTTTTTTCTAATTTATCTTGACAGTTTGATATAGTGTTTCAATACCCGTATTTAGTCTCGTGCCATCGGTTAGTGTTACCTAGACGTCGCTAGAGTCCGAGCATACTCGGACTATAATGCTGTTGTACAGAATGGGAAGGACAGCTCCCTTTTGGCTCACGAATCACCGTCACCGTCACCGAGACCGTTTTCAACTTCTCTAAACGACCTCAGTGAACCGTCCACTGAGCTCGAACCGTTTCCCCTGCAACCCGAAAGCTTCGAAATCTCTCAGACTCTCGGACTTGCGCACAATCTGCGACCGGACTTTCTCATACTGCTGAGTGCCATCGCTCGGACTTCTTCCGGAACCTTTCCCTTTCCTTAGAGTCTCTTTTGGGACGAACATATCGTTCCCACCACTAATTCTCCGGTACTGAAGGCCTGGACTCTTAGGTGTCCCTACCTACATAGTCCTCACAGCCTTCCTACCATCTTATCAGTGCAATGGAAGCCCTCACGTTCATAAGGGGGCGTCCACAATCATACCAACCCTGCAGGGACCGAATGGAGGTAGACCGGTTCGAAGAAGTCGACGAAGGGGAAGTCTTCGCTATAAAGGGAAGTCCGGGGAAGTGCTTCAACTGCAAAGGTGCGGGGCACATGGCCAGGGACTGCAAGAAGCTGAAGAATCAGTGCCCTGAATGCCATTTCCATGGAGGAGGCCACCGGTTTAGTTGCTGACGAAGGAAAGCACGCCGCGTCGCTTTGGCTGAAGATGAAGGCCGAGCGGCCGCAGTAAGTGAGCAGGATTTTCCCAATGCCGACAAGGAAGAGAAGGGAAAAGGCAGAGCCTAAGGGACGGTCTGGGTGTCCCGCAGGCTGACAATAACCTTTTGGTGGAACTAACGAAACTCGTATCTATGCTAATGTCTTTAGTATCTAACTTTACCGGTTGAGGGGGGTCTCCTAGTGAGCCCGGCAGTGACCGAGATACTAAATCTGTGCTTGATTCCCCTAAACCCACCAAAATCCCAGAACCGCTCCGGATGTATACACAGGTAATCCATAAAGGAAAAGAGATAAAACTGACAATACAGATAAAACCTTCGCGAGAAGGGCGATATACGAATGCAGAAGCATTGATTGACAGTGGGGCAAATCTAACGCTTATAAGCCAGGACTACGTACGAGAACACCGGATCCCCACGCTGACGACCAACAGGACGATTGTTGTGCACAATGCCGACGGCTCGGAAAATGCCGGAGGGCACATCACGGAGGAGGTCGAAGTATATTGCGATATAAACAGCCACCGAGAAATGCTCCAGGCGTACGTAACAAATATTGGAACTAATGATGTAATCCTAGGGTATCCATGGCTCCGAGAACATAATCCCTGGATCAACTGGAGGACCGGAGCCATTCAGTTTGTGCAATGTCTGGAAACGTGCAACTACGACCAACCCAGCCGGGCTACCCATATGCAGGAAGGATTAGAGGTGAAACATGCTGAGGAGAGAAGTCGCATCCGAGCTCAGACAACAGGAGAAAAATCGGAGGAGACGCTCCACCTAGTCCCAACGATTTACCACCGCCATCGGCGAGTATTCTTGCAAAAGGAGTCGGAAAGGATGCCGCTGAGGAAACCCTGGGATCATGCCATCGAACTGAAGGAGACCTTCTGACTGAAGAAGGGATGGATCATTCCCCTAAGTCCGAACGAACAAAAGGAAGTAGAAGACTTTGTGGAGGATCAATTACGAAAGGGGTACATCCGACCATTTAAGTCTGAACAGACGTCACCAGTCTTCTTCGTCCCGAAGAAGGATGGGAGAAAGCGGATGGTCCAGGACTATCGATACCTCAATGAACATACAGTCCGGAATAACTACCCGCTCCCACTAATCTCTCAGCTTGTAGATCAACTCAAGGACGCCAAACTCTTCACAAAGATGGATCTTCGGTGGGGGTATAATAATGTCCGGATTAAAGAAGGAGATGAGTGGAAGGCAGCTTTCGTCTGCCACAAAGGGGCCTTCGAACCGACAGTGATATTCTTCGGACTATGCAATTCTCCCGCCACCTTCCAAACAATGATGAATGAGCTGTTCGTGGACATGCCGGAGGTGATCATTTATATCGATGATCTGTTAATCTTCTCCAAGGATGACGACCAAAGAAGACATGAGGAAAAGGTGATGGAAGTGTTAGAGAGGTTGGAACGGAATGACCTATTCGTGAAACCAGAGAAATGCTCCTTCTCCACGAAAAGTGTCGAATTCCTGGGAATGATAGTGACTCCAGCTGGTATTCGAATGGATCCCAAGAAGGTAAAAGCCATCGTAGACTGGCCGGCCCCGACTACCTTGCAACAAACCTGGGCCTTCCTTGGGCTTGCCAACTTCTACCGTCGGTTCATCCAAGATTATGCCCGGATCGCCCGCCCTCTCCACGATTTGACGAAAAAGGACGTGGCTTTTGAATGGACCAGAGACTGTCAGGACGCCTTCGACACGCTAAAAGGATGATTTACCACCACCCCGGTGTTAGCCTACCCCGACAATGACTGTCGTTACTGGCTAGAGAGCGACGCCAGTAATTCGGCAGTGGGGGCCGTATTGTCAGTACAAAAGGAAGACCGGTGGCACCCGGTCACCTTCTCTTCTCACTCCATGACCCCCGAACAGCGAAACTACCCGATCGCCGACAAGGAGATGCTTAGTGTCATATCGGCACTAGAAGGATGGAGGCATTATCTAGAAGGGACCCGACATCAGTTTGAGATCTGGAACGATCACCAAAATCTCACCTGGTTCATGATGCGACAGAATCTCAATCGAAGGCAGGCAAGGTGGGCCCAATATCTTTCCCGATTTAATTTTAAGTGGTGCCACAAACCCGGAGCACTAATGACAAAGGCAGACGCACTGTCGCACCGATCGGGAGTGACAGACGGAGGAGAAGAGGACAACACAGAAGTGCTGGTAATCCCCCCCAAGCAAATAGAACAAGTCACCAGCGAAGGGGAGGTGTTAGAAGTGACAACCCCGGGGCAGGAGCTTACTGACGAAATATCCCACAGAACGATTCGGCTCCTGCAAGCCACTCTCAAGAAGTTGATGGCACAGGGGTATGAGATCAGTGATCGCCTCCTGAAAAGGAATGGGCGGATTTATGTACCCCCCGACCTCCGGACCCACCT
>JBBPTI010000344.1:0-15842 GCA_038093995.1 Tylopilus aff. callainus | reverse complement strand
GAGTGTAGCTAAAGTGTAAGAAAGTAAATGAAAATAGAAGTGAAAAAGACGATGAGAAAGATAACTGTAAGCAGCAGGAGCTGCACTATCATAGGAGGGGGTGGTTATAAAGGAGAAGACCTGTCACTAAGTGCAGGTAGGCTTGGACAAGGAGTGGTATGGTAATAGTAGCAGGGGCTACTATGAGGGAGCTAAAGATAGCGAGGGTGGCGCAAAGATGTGCGAGGGCAAAGGCATCCCTGACCATTATTGGGGCAGACAAGGGTGGCAGCAGTGGTATGGTGGGCAGCTCTTGCTGCAGCAATTCTCTCGCAGCGGATGAGGCGGGCTTCTTCTACTAGGAACTGGGCACAGTTCTTTTGCCAATGACAGTACATTTCGTCAAGGTGGCAGTGGGTGTTGGGCAAGGTGGGGTCACGATAAGGACCCTTGAGGTCATTTGGGTCAACTGACTCAGGCAGGATCAACTCATGCTTTATTCTCTGTACTCCCCTACTAACCTCCTTTCCCTCTGGGCTGTGGCAAAGGCGGGGTCAAAGACTTGGGCAAAAAGATGGGGGTGCTCCTCTATGAAGAGGCAAGCACTGGTGGCAAGGGTGGCAATGTTGAGCACATACTTAGGACGCAGGACAGAGATCTGGTCTGGGCTCACTGGGGCAGAGGGCTGTCAGTAACAATGGCCAACGACTCTGTGGAGCTCACTACTGCTGATGGACTTCAGGGTGGCGGTGGCAATGGCAAAGCAAAGGGATTTGAGTTATAATGAAACAACCCTTAGGTGGGGCTGCATAGTGAGCTGTGTGATAGCAGGTAGCAGGAGAGGACTAGAGCTAGTGGGACCCAGGCATCAACTGAGGACTAAGGGGAAAACCCAAGATAACTTGAATGAGGATCTTGGGGCTGAATTGCCAGCCTTATATACTGTTACAGGTATTTGTATGTGATTGTACACTATTACTATATTCAGCAGACTTCAGGGTAGACATGGGAGTGTAGGTCTTACGCTACTGGCCAGGGGTGAGTCATGGGGGGTCACTGCACTGCCTTGCACAGTCTGGATGCCAATAACGCAAGATGGCATTAGTATGACATGATATGGCACCATCATGATGTCATGGGGCTGTGCAAGGGCATCCAAACCACTTACTAAGGTAAATACAGCTTGGTGCAGCCATCATGTGGCATGTGAATGCTGTTAGCAAGTGGACCAGATAGCATCCTGGGGTCGGAATAGAAGTAGGAGATAGGGGTGAAAAATAGGGGCATGGATGAGGTCATAACACCATTGGCCAGGGGTGAGTCATGGTATGTCATGACACTGCCTTGCATAGCTGGGCACTGATGATGCAAAGTGACATTACTATGGTGCAATATGGTGTGATTAGGCTGTGCAAGAGCTGGACTGTAGGCTGAGATAATCACAACTTGGCACTGCCATCATGTGGTGTGTGAATACTGTTAGCCTGGGTTGTGTGAGAAGGAGAAGTGAGGGGATAAACAAATGAATAGCATGTGGAAGGAAGCAAAGTGGCAGTGTGGGGCAGACCAGGGTAGGGGCAAGAGTGAAAAAGGTGGTGGTAGTGAGTGAGTCATAACACTACTCCCCAACTAAGGGGCAGACTCTGGATGCACCAATGGATAAGTGCATGAAAAGAGAGAAGAGAAGGTGAGGTGAGAGATGGAGCATGGCACCAAGGGCTGAGAAGCATGGAAATCTCAGAGGGCATCAGGACAGTTGGTGAGATTAGAGGCAGGTTCCCACATACAATAAGAATCCAGATACCTCTTCCAGTAAACAAGGTACTGGAGTCTGCAGCTATGGGAATGGAAGTCAACAATATACTCTACTTTGTATTCCATGTCCTGATTGTTGGTGATAAGAGCTGGGCCAGGAGTAGGATTAGGTTGCAATGGCAATGGAAGTGTGTGCAGTTTGATGTGGAAGATATTGATGACCAGGTGGATACACATGTAATGAGGGAGGTGGAGCTCAATTGCATTGGGACCACATGTGGTGATAACAGGGAAGGGTCTAATCCATCAATCAGAGAGCTTCTGGCACAAGGAGGAAAGTGTAAGATTGTTGGTTGACAACCATACAAGATCACTGGTGCTATAGGATGGAGCAACAGAGAGGTGGTGATCAGCAGTCTTTTTCATGTGTTCTTGGGTGCAGAGTAGATTTTGTTGTGTGCTATCAAGGATCTCTTTTATTTTTGAGGTGGTGGTGAGTGCATAGGACAACTTTGATCCACAGGGTTCCACTT
Source organism: Tylopilus aff. callainus (assembly GCA_038093995.1). Lineage (NCBI taxonomy): Eukaryota > Fungi > Basidiomycota > Agaricomycetes > Boletales > Boletaceae > Tylopilus > Tylopilus aff. callainus. Next base: position 13,575 of record JBBPTI010000344.1, on the reverse strand, counting down.
TCATACATGGTTCATAGGTTCTAGTCACCTGAAAGGGGGAGAAATTAGAAACTATGGACTACTTTGCATTCAAAGAGAATTGGGCCAGTGGCAGCCATTGTGCCCAGTCATCCTGCCATTCAGCACAGTACATTTATAAATACTGGGATACTTCTCTATTCATACATTCAGTTTGTCCATTGGTTTGGAGGTGATGTGCTGAGGACAGCTTGGTGGCAATACCTAATTGCTGACAAAGAGAGAGCATGAGAGAAGAGGTGAATTGTGGCCCTCAATCAGACATGATTGAGGCTGGAAGTCCAAGATGTTTTCAGATGTGGGTCAGGTAAAGGTTGGTGAGTTGCACTGTGAAATACTGCTTGGTACAGGGGATCAGCTCTACTTCTTTAGAAAAGTGGTTGATGATGGTGAGAATGGTGTTATATCTGTTGGATGTAGGGAAATCTGTGATAAAGTTAGCAGAGATATCCTCCCAAGGTTATTCAGGTACTGGGAGAGGTTGGAGGAGACTGGTGGTAGGCTGATTGGATGCCTTGGCATGGGCACATCAACTACAGCCTTTGATATATTCTTTGACAGTCTTCCTCATTCCATCCCACATATAGTGTTAGGCTAGTAGTTTGAGAGTGTGAAGCACTCTGGGATGTCCTGTGACCACCAAATCATGGTGGAGGGTTGTCAGCTGCACCCATAGGTCTGGAAGTAAATAAACTTTTTCATTCCTCTTCAACACCTTTTCCTCAATCTTATATTCCTGTGCCATCAACTTCTTAAGAGTCAATTGTGGCAAGTGAATTGTCCTGTGTGAGATTTCATCCATTAGCTGTTCTCTGGGGGTTTCTATTATCATGGTGTCACCTTCCCCCATAATTATCTTTCCTATGTGCTCTGAAGGGATTACCAATACAGCCTTATTGTCCTCATCCCCTATTGTCACCAGATGTAATCAATGGGACAATACATTGGCCTTTTCCATCAATGACCTGGACTTGTGGAACCATTTGAAATTGAACTGGGAGAGATATCAGGCCCACTAGGCCTGTCACTGATTGAGATCTTGGTGGGTTATGAACCAGGAAAGATTCTGATGATCATTCCAGATCTTGAACTTGTGTTGTGTCTTTTCTAGATAGTATTGCCAGTTCTTAAGAGCAGAGATCACACTTAGCATTTCTTTATCTGCCATAGGGTAGTTGCACTGTTCTGGGGTAATGGAGTGGGAGAAATAGGCAACTGGGTGCCACTTGTCATCCCTTAACACTAAGAGTATTACCCCCACCACACAGTTACTTGCATTGCTTTCCAGATGGTATTTGCAGTTGTTGTTGGGATAGGTGAGAATGGGAGTAGTGGTGAATTTCATTTTGAGGGTATTGAACACCTGTTGGCACTCCTCAGTCCATTTGAATGGAGTGTCCTTCCCTGTCATATCATACATCAGCCAGGTGATCTGTGCATAGTCTTGGATAAAGTAGTGGTAGAAGTTAGCCATTCTGAGAAAAGAGTGGGTTTGTTGAAGCATGGTGGACCTGGGCCAGTCCATCACCACCTTCACCTTTTCCAAATCCATTGCTATTCCCCCTGTCCTCACAATCATTCTGAGAAACTCTACTTTGGTAATGGAGAACTTGCACTTCTCTGGCTTGATGAATAGGTCATGGTTGTCTAGCTGTTGCAAGACCTTGTGAACTAGTTTGTCATGGGTGGCCTGATTCTTGGTGGGGGAGAAGATCAGTAGATTTTCAATGTATACCACCATGTTAGGCATATCTTTGAAGAGGTCATTTATCATTATCTGGAATGTGGCTGGTGAGTTGCATAACCCAAAGAACATCACCATTGGCTCAAAGTTCTGCAATGGCATACAAAAGTGGCCTTCCATTCATCTCCTTTCTTGATCCATATGTTGTTGTACCTGAAATGGTTGAGTTGTAGTGTTGGCAATAAGGGCCACTATGGCTGGCAGCAGCTGGTGACAAACATAGACAAGAGCAGACAAAAGATGGCCCAGGGAAGTCATGATATATATCAAAGATGGCTCATCACTGTGGACCATGGTGAGCAGAGCATTAGGGAGGCTACAAAGGTGATACACTAGGTACTTCCAAGCTAGCCTTTGAGACCATAGAGTTATGGCAAGAACTCCTTCAGAGTTTTATAGTATCCATGTCATAGCATATCAATGAATGACTAAGGGAGAGAGGGCTGTGAGGGAGGGTTTATATACTATTATTGAAGCAGAGTCTGAATGTATGTAGGGCAGGTCTTACTTTCTTATATATCCTTCCTTCTATCTCAGGGTCTTGGTCTATGCAAGGGAGGTGATGCAGAGGGGTTAATGCCATAGGCTGATTGTTGCAAGGGAAAAGTGGTGCCACTTGTGCAAGTAATGCCATTGGTGTGGGGGGTGCTGCAGAGCATAGCCTTAGGATTGAGGGCAAGAGGGGGCTTACTACCATTGGTGCAGAGCTTGTATTGCCAGGGTGGCATATGATGGTGTGATTAAAGCATGCTGTGAATATCCACAGGAGTATCATGGTTAGGGCAGGGGGTTTTGGAAACTGGTTAGGTCTATTGCTGGATGCTGGTGGCTATGTGCCACTGAGCTAATGGGGGTGCAATGCTGGTCATGTGAGTAGTTAGATGCTGGCTAGGCCTATTGTGGCTGTGATGTGTCAAGTAATCTGGTTATGTGCTGGTAATCATGTGACTTGGACTAGGAGCTGGCCTGGTTAGAGGGGTCATGTGATCAGAGGGTCATGTGATATGAGGGTCCTGTGATCATAGAGTAGGCACATCACATGTTGCAGCCACTTGAAGGCTTGCTGGATGTTGCAACAAGAATTATTGTGGGTATAGGGTTGGTTTATGGAGGTGGCTACTGAGTGTAGCAAATGCTAGAGGCATCAAGAGACATGATCATAACAGTCCCCCAGCACAAATCCATCTTTATAAAAAGTTGGGCAGTCTTTAGTTTGTTGACAAGCTAGGATATCAGCAGAAGGGGGTAATTATTTTGGACAGTGTGCTCATTGAGGTACCTGTAATCCTACACCATCCATTTTCTTCCATTCTTCTTTGGCATGAAGAACACTGGCAAGGTTTGCTCTGACTTTGACAGGCAAATGTACCCTTTTTGTAGTTGGTCATTGAAATAACCCTAAGTCCAAGGGACCAAGGAGTGAGCAAGAGATAGTGAAGTGAAGTGGCTAGTTGGACCAGTGGAGACAAGACAAGGGGGCCCAGGTGTTGACTAAGGACTGAGGGAAAAACCCAAGTTAACTTGAATGAGGAGCTTGGATGCTGGATTCAAGTCTTACAGTGGCTCAAAAAACTGTCTGGATGTTTGGACATTTTTCACTAATGGCAATATTTCTCAATAACCCCTAATTAGAACCCTAATTCATGAGTGTAGGAAATGAAGTATTTACCATTGGCTTTCTATTGGTGAAAGAATTAAGGGATTTGAATAGGATTTGATGAAATGGCAGCCATTTTAAAATGACAATGCATGTGGACAGTTTTTTGACTTTATATAGCAAAAGTGGAAATTGATATATTTTGACATGTTATCATGCAAGAAATGAGTTGTATGATGGATCATAGGTTCTATAGGATATAAACATGTCAAAACAACACTTCTTTCCCACCACTATTATTACAAATTTGCTTATTATTGCTTAAATTAACCAAATTTTTCTTTTCTTGAAAAAAAGTTAATTGCTTATGAAATACTTATTGCTAATGGTGTAAACCACTCTATTATAAATAGGATTGACTCAAAATGCTACCCTGATGTGCTCAGATCCACTTGGTGGTCATTCCCACCTCATAATCTACCCTACCATATACTATATATTTTGATTTTGTCATATCCTGCATTCTGCTAAGTCTACCTCCATCACTTCCAATCTCACGTCCATTGATCTCCAGACTTATTTCCTTATTTGTACTACCTTGTCTACTCAGACCTTTACTCATCTCGTTTTACATTTCATTGTTAATAAGCTTTCACTTACTCTTTAGAGTTCAGCCTGTGCTACACACAGCTCCAGCACTTGCACCACTGGCACACTGCTCTGGACTTTGGTTCATTCCTACCTCTGTCTTACTCATCTTGTTCTCTATATATAAACTTGTAGATACTTTGTTGTGACCCTCAGTTCAAATATCAACTCAGTTCTCTCCTCTTGAGTCTGACAGCTCAGCCTCCCTTCTCCCTCTCTTGCCAACAAGGCTAAGGGCTCGGCAAGGATGCAACACATAAGTCTTGCATTGAAGCCTCACACCTCTGACCTCTGCTCTGACATCCACCCATACCACCGGTGCACCTCCATGTGCTCTTATACTACCTCCGACCATCTGACCATCTCCAGTGCTCGGGCTTGAGCCAGAGAATCACAAACTTAACAGTATATTCGAACTTCCACTTATTGAGTTCTCCAGATATTAGTCATGACCACCTGCACTGTTTGCACCTCTTGCACTTCTTTCCTCCAGACTGCCTTTGGCAGTTCCTGCACCATCCCAGGCAAGTTCACCAGCCTCACAGAACACACCACTGCCCCATTCATCTTGACTCACCACCAACACCCACTTACTCTGCTTACTCCACTCCCCTCCCATTTCCAGGAGCTACCAGAGGATGATGAAGATCTGTATGACCAACATCCCCATAACCCAGTCCCAGGACATGGAGCAGGAGGTGGAGGTGATGGTAGTGATGACAGCAATGACCTGGGTTCATCCTCCGACTCATCCAATGAAGTCAAACAAGACATTTTTGATGATGAAAATGAGGCCCCCAATAACATTCCACTAGCCTATGAACCACTTTCTGAACTTGCCAATGCAATCTGCAACATGACCCAACACACTCTCCATCATGGAAAGCACTCCTCTAATGCCAAGATAAAGGTCTGTGAACCAGACACCTTCAACAGCTCAAACCCAAAGAAGCTCCGCCCCTTCGTTGTTCAATGTGAACTCAACTTCCAGGCCAACACTAAGGCCTTTAGAAAGGATCGCAAAAAGGTCACATTTGCACAATCTTACCTGAAGGGGATGGCCCTGGACTACTTCAAGCCAGATCTGCTTGGAATTGATACCTCTGAAACTTGCCCGTTCTGAATGGATGACTGGCCATCGTTCTTGTTTGAATTATAGACGAACTTCAGCCCACACAATCCCATCGCTGAGGCAGAAGCCCAGCTAGAAAGCCTATGGATGCATGATAACCAGCACATCACCAAGTACATCATGGAATGGAACCGCCTAGCAACCCAAGTCTGTGAATGGGGACCTGGTGCTCTTCGCCGGAACTTCTACAATGGACTCCCGGACCATATTAAGGATGAAATCACTTGTCAGGGAAAACCTGGAACAATTAGCTCACTGTGCACCCTAGCACAACAAATTGACCAAAGGTATTGGGAGCGTAAGGAAGAAATTGCTCAGTCAATCAAGACCTCTGGGTCAAACCAACCCCCTTCATCCGCCCGGTCCTCCGGTTCCTCCACACCTACTACCTCCACACCTCCATCTTCTGCATCCACCTCCGGTGGTAGATCTGCCAAGGATGCTGAGTCCAAAGGCAAGACCACTGCCACCACTGCCACCCCCAAACCCAACATCTCATCAAAGTTAGGCAAGGATGGCAAGCTCACCCCTGCCAAATGCAAATGCCACTTCGACAACAAGCTATGCATGTTCTGTGGCCATGAAGAACACATGGCCAAGGACTACCCCAAGTCTTCATCAAAGGCTTCCAAGGCCCATGCAGTTCAGACCACAGCTCTGGGAACTCAACTGAAAGTCTCCTTGGAGGCAAAAAATTAGACCACGACCTCTATAGCTCTACACAGGCTGGAGGTTGCATTGAAACCACCCATGCACCAAAGGGGATCCATCTCAATGCATCCACTCTCTTAGATTCTACATCGCTCATGCCCACCGTCTCTTTAGTATCATACGACATTCCTTCTTTTCCAGTGCTAGTAGACTCCAGATCTTCTGATTGTTTTATAGATATGACTTTTGTTAATAATCATGGACTTCAACCCTATCCTGTACCTCCACTCCAGCTCTGACTCTTTGACAGAACTACGAACTCCACTATAACTCAAGCTCTCGACCTCTCCGTTCACTTTGAAACCAGTAATATTACTCTGATGACATTATATGTCACCCCACTGGATGGATCTTGTTCCATTATCCTAGAACACAACTGGCTCACCCGCCACAATCCGTTGATTGATTGGGTTTCGAGCAGTATTTCATTCTGCTCATCCAAGCAAACCAGTCCAGCACCTCCAAGCTCATCTCTGCAGCCCCCAATTTTATTGCTGGCTGATCCACCCTCATCTGATACACTGATTTTCTCCAGTCACTCAGTTCCCCCTATTGTGTTCATCAGTGCACCTGCATTTGCACTGGCATGCCACCTAGAAGGTTCTGTCAAATTCAGTCTCCAAATCCACCCTAAGGAGAGTAATCTCCATTCCTCTGTGACCACTGCAGATTCAGTTGATCTTTCTGGCACACCTCTAGAATACCACAACTTTGCTGATGTATTTAGTAAGAGCAAAGCATCCACATTAGCTCCCCATCGCGAATACGACCTGAAGATTGACTTGGAAGAGGAGACTTTGCCCCCCTTAGGAACACTCTACTCCCTTTCTCCCACAGAGCTTGAGGCCCTTTGGACATTCCTCAATGAACACCTGAAGACCAGCTTTGTTCGGGCATCCTCCTCTGCCCACACTACCCTGGTTCTCTTCATCCACAAGAAGGACAGTTCACTCTGCCTTTGCATTGACTTCTGAGGACTCAATAAGATCATGAAGAAAGACCAATACCCCCTTCCATGCATATCCAACCTCCTAGACGCTCCGAGCAAAGCCAAAATCTACACAAAGATCGACCTCTGGCATGTGTACCACTTGGTCTGCATTGCCAATGGTGATGAATGGAAGACTTCATTCCACACATGCTATGACTCATACAAGTGGCTAGTTATGCCCTTTGGTCTCATGAACACCCCTGCTGCTTTCCAGCAGTTCATGAATACAATCTTTGCAGATCTTCTTGACGTCTGTGTCATAGTCTACCTGGATGACATCCTCATCTACTCTGCGGATATGGTCTCCCACAGGGAGCATGTCTGTGAGGTCCTCCGATGTCTCCAAAAAAATGGACTTTACACCAAGCCCAAGAAGTGTGAGTTCCACACTGACTTAACTGAATACCTAGGATACTGCCTTTCCCCTGCCAGACTGACTATGTCTGAGGAAAAGGTTAAGGCAATCCAAGATTGGCCAGAACCTCGTAAAGTAAAGGATATTCAGTCCTTCTTAGGCTTCGCAAATTTTTACTGATATTTCATCCATAATTACTCTGCAATCATGACCCCCCTGACCTGGCTCACCTGCAAGGATGCCCCATGGAACTTCTCTGACAACTGTCAATCTGCCTTCTGCAGCTTGAAGAATGCCTTCACCACCGCCCCTATCCTCACTCATTGGGTATCTAATGCTCTGATGATTATAGAAACCGACGCCTCCGACTATGCCATCACTGGCATTCTCTCCATCCAATGCCTGGATGAGGAAATCCAGCCAGTCACTTTCTATTCTCAGATGTTGTCTGCCCTGGAACTAAACTATGATACCCATGACAAGGAATTACTTGCCATCCACGAGTCTTTCAAGACCTGGTGACATTACCTAGAAGGCTCCACATCTCCGATTGATGTCATCACTGATCACAAAAACCTGGAATACTTCACAATGACCAAGCTCCTAACCCACCATCAAGCCCAGTGGTCGGAGTTCCTCTCTGGATTTAATATGGTTGTCCAGTTCTGTCCTGGTTGCCTTGGTGCTAAGCCCGATGCTCTCACTAGATGATGGGACGTCTATCCCAAAGAGGGGGATAAGGACTATGCTCGCATCAACCCACACAACTTCCAACCAGTATTTACCCAAGAGTAGCTCACTGTGTCCCTCCAAGCCACCTACTTCACATCTCTGGTCCTCCATGCAGGAATACTTGTTGATGACGAAAAGCTCCATAATGACATCCTCTCTGCCCTTCCCTCTGACCCATTAGCTGCTGTGCACATGTCTGGTTCTGAAACCACAAACTCCTGATGGTCTATTGACACTGAAGGTTTCCTACACCTTGATGGTTGCATCTATGTACCTAATGCTGACAATCTCCACCTATGCATCCTCCATTACAAACATGACCATCTGTTATCCAGACATTTTAGTCAAAACTGGACATTAGAACTCATCTGCCATGAATATACCTGGCCAGGCATTAGAACATTTGTAAAGGAGTATGTTTCCTCCTGCACTGCCTGTGCTCGTGCAAAGGTTCCCAGACACAAGCCATACAGTCTACTCAAGCAACTCCCTGTCCCAGAATGCCTGTGGAATTCCATCTCAATGGACTTCATCGAGCAACTTCTGGCTTCTTCCGGCCATACTGCTATCCTAGTCATTGTCGACTGCCTTTCAAAGCAATGTATCTTCATTCCAACGATGGACATGGTTACATCTCCGGAACTAGCTAAGTTGTTCTTGATGCATGTCTTCTCCAAACATGGCATTCCATCTCACATCACATCTGATCGAGGTTCAGAATTCGTCTCACACTTCTTCCGGTCCCTTGGAAAAGCCCTCAACATCCAGCTGCATTTCACCTCTGGATATCATCCAGAAGGTGATGGTCAGACAGAGCGCATGAACCAGACCCTGGAACAGTACTTGCACATTTACTGCAATTACCAACAGGACAACTGGTCAGAACTCCTGCCCTTAGCAGAGTTCGTGTACAATAACGCTTCCAATGCTACCACTGGTGTGTCACCCTTCTTTGCTAACAAAGGCTATCACCCGAACATCTCCATACATCCGGAGTGAGACCTTACTTCTGCTCATGCACATGAGTACTCAGTCGACCTCGACTCCTTACATGAATTCCTACATAAGGAAATGGCCCACACTCAGATGCACTACCAAGGTCCCACAGACACCAAACGATCTCTGGCACCAGACTTCAAGGTCAGAGATCAGGTCTATGTCAAGGCAAAATACTTTAGATCCACTAGGCCCTCCAAGAAGTTATCAGAAAAGAACCTAGGGCCTTATGAGATCATAGTGCAGGTGGGTACCCATTCCTTCACCCTCCGCTTACCCAAGACTATGAAATCCATACATCTGGTCTTCCATGTCTCCCAGCTGGAACCTTGTGTTCCCAACAATATTCCTAATCGCTCACAACCTCCACCACCTCTGGTTGAGGTAGACGGAGAACCAGAGTACAAGATCACCAAGATCTTAGACTCAAAAATAGATCGCTGATGAAGGAACTGCAAACTACTGTATTTAGTATGGTGGTTAGGATACAAAGGTATGGATGAGGAAACTTCTTGGTTATTAGCCATGGAACTTGGTCATGCATTAGAACTAGTATCAAATTATCACCTCTGGTACCCTGAGAGACCTGGATCTGAGATTTTGGTCTAGAAAATGACTCAATTTTGGTACAATGCGGTATATATGTACAGGAGGGCCAGTGAGACGACTAAGTCCAGACTACCTACTCCTCACTCAACATCTCCACATCCTCCACAACATCCGATGCTCCCACGCCCTTCTCCACAAACCCCTCTGGGACCACCAGCTCCCTCTGTGCGTCCCTCTCCAACCCCTCTAATTCTTCCTCCAAGTTGGACTTGTCGTCCATGATCTCCTCCGATGCCCATCCTCCATACACTTCCTCTGCCTTCAGCTGGATGAGCTGGTCCAGATACCGGTTTTGCTGGTCCAGATGCCATCCAACCCAGTAGAACTTGTCCTGCATCTCCCTCATCACCCTCATGATCTCCCAACTGACCATCACCAAGATGTCCTCCCCTATATCTTCCAACTGCTGCTTCTTGTGCAGCGCTGCGATTTCCTCCACCCCACTATTGTCTGCTGCCAGCCACTTCCTCTGCTTCACCAGCTTCTCATCCCCCAGCTGTATACACTGTGCTTTCCAATTGTAACACTCCTGGTAGGCCATAGTCATCTTTGAGCCCTTGTGGAGCATGCACTCCACCCCCTTCTTCATGCACCAGTTGCAGTTGGGCAATACCCACTGCTTATCCTTTTCTTTCATCGTGCTTTGCTCTGCACGAACCTCTATAGCCTATTTCCATCAGCTCCAACCAACACATTTTCAAGGCTGTACTTACCCATAACTTGGCTGCCTCTTCAGCCTCCTTGTGATGCACCTCCTCCTCCATGATTCTCCACCACTCCTCCTCCACAGCCTTTTTCTGTGCCTCCTCCTCTGCCTTGTGCCTCACTGCCTCCTTCGCCAGACGACGGCACTTGTGCTCCATCATCTTTGCCACAAGTTGCTCGTCATCGTCACAGTCACTCTCCTTGAGCTCTTCGTCACACCAGTTGTGGATATTGGTGATTTCGTTTGCAGACATTGTAGTCGTAGTGGTCTAAGGGACAAGATGTCCATCTCGATGGATTTTATATCCCAGGATTGGATGATCAACAAACTTTTGAACCCCAACTTTTCAAGCTCTGTATTGTCCACACTTACAGCCTTCAGGAGTTCAGGCCTAAGAGGGGGATACTGTCATATCCTGCATTCCACTAAGTCTACCTCCATCACTTCCAATCTCATATCTGTTGATCTCCGGATTTATTTCCTTATTTGTACTACCTTGTCTACTCGGACCTTTACTCATCTCATTTTACATTTCATTGTTAATAAGCTTTCGCTTACTCTTTAGAGTTCAGCCTGTGCTATGCACAGCTCTGGCACTTGCACCACTGGCATACTGCTCTGGACTTTGGTTCATTCCTACCTCTGTCTTACTCATCTTGTTCTCCATATATAAACTTGTAGATACTTTGTTGTGACCCTCAGTTCAAATATCAACTCAGTTCTCTCCTCTTGAATCTGACAGCTCGGCCTCCCTTCTCCCTCTCTCGCCAACAAGGCTAAGGGCTTGGCAAGGATGTGACACATAAGTCTTGTGTTGAAGCCTCACACCTCTGACCTCTGCTCCAACATCCGCCTGTACCACTGGTGCACCTCTGTGTGCTCTCACACTACCTCTGACCATCTGACCATCTCCAGTGCTTAGGCTTGAGCCAGAGAATCACGAACTTAACAGATTTATTGAAATTCAAAAGGCTACAAATATGATTCAGGTCACCAAAATATGCCAGAATGTTAGAAATAAGTCTATTAGTTCTCAATCCATCCATTTTTAGTTGTAGGAAGCATGTACAAAGCCTATGACAACCATAAACTACTCTTATATAATCTAGCTAAAACAACTTGAGCCAGAGCTGTCAAGCCTAGGGCTAGTAGTGGCGAATGCTGATGGTGATGGTGAGAGTTGTAATGTGTCTTCAAGGGGAGCCTTGCTGTTGTGGGCCTTACTAGTTATATGATATGAGCAGGGGAGGCAAAGGCATGTATATATCAATAGCCTCCAAGATCCTAGTAGTGTAGCAGCATTAGCATAGTAGGGCTTATGAGGGCCACTATCCACTAATGATAGACTGGGGTCTAGAAGGGTAGTGGTGGGGGTTTATATACTGTTACAGGGTTTGTACATGTTTGTACACTATTACTACATATGGTTCATCAAGGGCCAGCTTAGTTACCATATATGGTCTGTGGAGTTCATGGGTCTCTGTGAGTCAAAGGTGAGTTTTGGTTCATGCAAGTGGGGCTATGCTCAAGGCAGTGTGGGGCTGTGTGCAGCTATGCATGGCTATGCAGCATAGGGCATAACCTGGGGTGAGGGCAAATGGCTATTGGTCATGAGTCCATGTAAGTCATGCCAGTGTCTATGCGCAAGTATCACTATAGGCTGATGTGTGAGGGTGATGCAATGGTGAGCAGTCACGCAAGTGTGGCATGATATGGTGTGATGCAGGACTGCAGAGCAGGACTGGGAGATATGGAGTGCTGAAGGCAGTGTCAGGGCTAAGGGTTGTGACATGGTGACATACCATGGGCTAGTCCGAGGGGCAAGAGCTATTGCTGAGGGTTATGCCGTGTGGCTGAGAGGGCATGTATGTGGATGCATGTGCTGGGCGACTGCAAAGGAGTCCAGGGTCTATGTCTCAAGGGGCAGTGTGACTATGAGTGCTATTGTCTACTGTTAACAGCAAGGGCCTGGTCCATAAAGCATGAGGGCTGTGCAGGTTGGCTGTGCGAAGGGTGTAGATCGTATCACATGCATGTCATGTGACTGGTGTGAGATTGTGCTGTGGGGCATTGCTGATAGATCATGTGTAGTCAAGTGATCATGGGACTGTGGGTCATGTGCAGGGAGTCAGAGTGGGGACAAAGGCAAGTGGTGACTATAGGGTGACTGAAACAACCTTGGATGCAAGGCACTAGGAGGCATATGAGTAGTGAAGCGAAGTGAAGTGAATCGGACTAGTGGACCAATCTTCTAGTAAAGTGGGTGCCTTGTGAGGGAAGACCCAAGAAGAATTGATTGGGGCTCCGATATAATACAGACGGTCTTATATACTACTACAAAGTGGATTCAAGCGGAGCCTAAAGTAAGTGAGGGCAGGCTAAGATACTAAATACAAAAGTGCAAGATGAAAACTGGCCTGGTCCATGTGAGCGGGGCAATGCTGCAGGCTAAATGCTATTGGAGTGGGAAAGAATGGTGAGTGAAGGCAACATTGCAGCTATTCCGCTATAGGCATGAGTGCAGAAGGCGTGCTATGGTGTGAGTGTGGGTGTTGTGCCATTGACTCAAAAAGACAAAGGCAGAATCATACAATATGCACAACTTGTGCTATTGGCTGCCCAGCTGAAGGCTGCGGATGTTGTGATATGGCGCCATTCAGGCTGCAGATGGCTAGTCACTGCTGTGGCATGAGTATCCGGGTAATCAGGTCTTTACTCTACCATGGTCCAGTGCCTGGAATGCTGCGGATATTCGATAGCTGGCATGTAAATAAAGCCTGGGTGGAGCCAAGTCACAGTGAAGTGGCGTGAGTAGTACTGCCTAAAGAAGGGAGTGTAGGAAAGAATGGAGCATAGTGTAGCCATGAGCATAACAGTGATGAGGGGGTGAGGAGCATTTATCATAGGGCATCATAGGGTACTGGTACTGCAGCAAGGGAGTGTAAGCGACTGAGCTAAGGGCCAGAGTCAAGGAAAAGGTGTATCAGGGCCTATGCATAGCATTGAGTATGGCATGATCATAACACTAGCATTATATAAGTAAGAGGTTAGATGTTGTTTTAACAATAAAAACTACATAGTAAAGAACTGGAAGCAAGTACTATATTTAGGATATATTCAAGTTAAATTATACATGGCCAAATAATACACTATTTGTGGCTAGTACCAACAACTAGTCTGTCTTTTCCATAATATAAGAATAGTTTATATTTGTCACAGGCTTTGTACATGCTTCCTACAACTAAAAATGGATGGATTGAGAACTAATAGACTTATTTCTAACATTCTGGCATATTTTGGTGACCTGAATCATGTTTGTAGCCTTTTGAATTTCAA
>JBBPTI010000343.1:0-15860 GCA_038093995.1 Tylopilus aff. callainus | reverse complement strand
GGTCCATCTCCACAATAAACCTGACCACCCGGTCTTGTCCGGCCACGGACCCGTGGTCGCATACACGCCCCCTTTTTTTACATATGCCCCCGAATGGACGTACAATGCTGTATCCAGTGATCCGACCGCATCCAATACCATGTCGAACCTCGGTTCAGCTGGATCCGTCGCGAGTTGTTGCACCACGTGGCGCGCCGTGTAATCCAACAGTACATCTGCCCTGACCCCACGCACCAACTCGGCATTGCATTCCGAGGCAGAGGCAGTCACGCAGAGTGAGAGGGCTTTCGCGAGCTGGATCGCGTAGATGCCTACCGAGGTCGAGCCTCCATTGATAAAGATGGACGGCTGGCTTGCCTGATCCGGTGCACACCAGGCGGGGCTGAGTACAAGTGTAGGATCGTACCCGCCTAGACGGAGCCCAACGACGGCCGTCAGTGCAGCAAGAAGGAGACCGGTAGCTTCTTCCCATGAGAGTGTCGTGAGCTTGCGCGTGACATGGTCCTCTGATAAGGCGACGTATTGAGCAAGATCATGCTCTGCGGGATGAGGTTGCTTCGACAACGCATTTGGCAATGTGCCCATGACTTTCCCGACCGACACGCGTCAGAATGCAACGCAGTGCAACGCAAAAGAGAGAGATGGAAAGACGCACACGAGGTTGAGCGCTGCAGCGCACACCTGCACGAGTACCTCGTTCTGCTTCGTTACCATCCACGCTTTCTGTGCATCAGTATCATATCGGAAGAGGACACGCTGAATCTGATTCAGAAGTGAGAGGTCGTCTAGATGTGTGTGATGGTGCGTCGCAGTCAATGTCCATGTCAATGGTGTGGATGTTGACGCGGACGAACTTGCGGATGGCTTACATGCATAGGGTTGACCACGGGTACGGTGATCCACCGCCATTTATGGAAAGCCGGAAGGGCCTGGTTCAATTTGCACCGACTTCTTTTAAATTCTTGCCCACCACGCAGTTTTGACCTTGTGCCATTGCAGAAATTTAACCATGCTGTCACAGAAATTTGACCTGTCACATAAAGTTGCATACAATGTACTTAACAGAGTGGGACCCAGCACCAATGCACTGAACTCTTGTTGATCTCAGTGATCCCATCCTCTATGATCCCACCTCCTGCAGAACACTGTCAGCAACATGAAATGGTTGTTAAGTACTTGAAATGCATCACCTTAGAGTACTGAACAGTAGCAAAGGCACAACATGCCAATGCTGCCTGCTCCAGTCATTCCACATAGATTCTGATACACATTGTGGTGGGTATTGTCTTGTCCTTGATAGATACAGCAGCATCTAGGGTCTGCACATCCAGATAGGACTTTATGCTATAGCAGGACACATCAATACAATCCCTTCAGTATCATTTAAAAATAAGTACCTTATTGCAATATTAGGAATGCTCAAAGTTGGGCCAAGTTCACACTGCATGTTGCACTGCACCAAATGCACTGCACTATGACCCCCCATGGCAAATAGAGTTAAATATTACATAATATGTTAACATGATGTGACATGCTTGTAATTAATGGGCATGCTGCATACACATTGTCTTCTATCACCATTAGACTGCTTTCCAGCTTGAAAACAACTGCTGTTTGACCTTCTAACAATCAAATTCATGGCTCACTTGAAGAAGCCACCTCCAGTTCCCATTCCAGAAGTCAATTGGACTGACAACATGGTTTAGAAGCTACTCGAGGAGATTGAGTGAAACAAGAATAGAATTATGCTATTGGGCAAGTGAAAAAAGGGTGAGGTGAGTCATATAACAATCTAATTTGTTTCTAATCATTTTGATTATCTGGAAACACAGAGAACAAGTGGTGACAGCAAGGTTACTGTCTATCAGCAAATAGATGCGGCTATCCTGCCAGATCATCACATCATTAATGCTGTTGCCACAGGTGAACAATGTAAAGAAGACAAGGACTCCAGGGTGGACTTTGGTAGAAGTCCTAGAAGTCCTAGGGGTTGTCAGTGAAACAACCTCAGGCACTAAGTACCTTTGGCTGCATAGCAGAGGGTGTATGAAAGTGTATGAAAGGGTAGGATGTGAGTTGAGCTTCTTATAACTGGGTGCCTTGTGAGGGAAGACCCAAGAAGAATCGATTGGAGTTCCAATAATTACATGGGGGGTTTATATACTACTAGCTACCTAGGTTGGAACTCCGCCTGAATATCATTAGGGCAGGCCAGGTTACTAAGTATGGAGATGCAAGACGAAAACTGGCCTGGTCTGTGTGAGTGGGGCTGTACTGAGGGATATTGGCTATTGGCATGGAATAAGGTAACGAGTGATGGTGCAATAGTGGGAGTTCTGCTATTGGAAGATAAAGGAAATAAGGGAATCGTACAATATGCAGGAGTAATGCTATTGGTGTGAGATCCGAGTGCGTGGGTATGGCAAGCAATGGTGCAATCCGCAATTGCTGTGGCATCAGCTGCTTAGGTAAAAGGGGCTTTGCACTACCTTGGTCAGGTGCCCTTATGCTGTAAGCCTGTGCTGCAGTGGCATGGGGGCAAGGGTGGATGTTACTGAGTCGCAGCTCACTGGCATGGGTATCTATGCCTAAAGAAGGGAGTGTAGGAAAGGAAGGAGTGGAAGTGTAGTGTTGGAGATATGAAACATAACAGTTAGTGTGTGTGGGGAGTAATAGGCTTGCTTCTAAGGGACTCTGGAGCATAGGGAGTGGAGCAGGAAAGTCCTTGAGTAGTTGACCAGTGAGAAGCACAAGTCTGATGGTCTTGTAGAGTGTTAGTGGTTGGGGGTGGTGATGGGAGATGAGATGGTTGTAAATGGTGAGTGGTTGTGGTGCAGTGAATGGTTGGTGAACAATAAATGGTGTGGTGAGAGCTAAAACAGGAGCTCCATATTAAGTTCCTATAACATCACTTTATAGTCTGGGAATACCCAAGACTTAGGTACAATGGTAGAAACCTGAGTCTAAAGAAGAAACAAGCATAAACTAGTCAAGAGAAAACCATATGAAATGAAACAGAACCAATGGTCTTCCAAACTTTTTGATGGACTTGTGTCTGGTTGACTGGTCCTACTGTACAAGATATGGGGGGGAAATGAAGGTAGAATTAAAAAGGGCATAGAGACCACACAAAAGATGTGAGACTTAAGGATACCACCATACAGATGTACCAGTCTCTACAATGAATCAAGCACAAATATGAAGGGTAAGATCATGTATTGGGCAGGAAGAGGTCTTTGATGTTTCATAGCCTTTTTAACAAGTATTAGGAGCATGCAAAACAACTTCAGACTATGGGTGATGGAGTAAAGCAGCCTGGTGATGAATATGGACCTGACAAGTTCTTTGACTGTTATATCTCAGTGGGTGGACCTGATAGCAGCACCACAGCCCAAGCATGATCAATTTAGGGTATGTTTTTTCACTATTTTTGAGGCTATACTCAAATTTTGCAGACAAAATTGTCAGGACCTTTTCATTCTTTCTGAAACGACCTCGGGCACAAAGGCAAGGAGGCGTCGAGTGGAATGAGGAAGACGATGTCCCGGGTGCTATGCACAAGGGGACTAGTAGCGAAGTGAAGCGAAAGGGAAAAGTGGATCAAACTCCTTATAAGCGGGTGCCTTGTGAGGGAAGACCCAAGAAGAATTGATTGGGGCTCCGACTACTTACAGACGGTCTTATATACTACTATACAGCGGAGTCCAATCGGAGACTGAAGTAAGTAAGGGCAGGCATAGATACTAAATATGGAAATGCGAGACAGAAACTGGCCTGGTCTGTGCGAGCGGGGCGGTGCTGCGGGTTAAACGCTACTGGAGTGGGAAAGGGTGGCGAGCGATGGTGCCATCGCGAGGTTAATGCCATTGGAGTGAGAACGGATTGCGTACTATGGCGTGCGATGCGCGAGTATCGCTATAGGCGTGAGTCCGGGTGGCGACATAAGGCGCCATTGCAACTGCGGATTACCTGAGTGCTGCGGGGCAGCATCAATAGCCGGGTAACCGGGGCTTTACTCTACTGTGGTCCGGTGCCCGGATGCTGCGGCTGCTGTGCTTACCGGTGTGGGAATGGGACTCGGGTAAGACCGAGGCGCGGCGTTGTGGCATGGGTCAATGAGGCTAAAGAAGGAAGTGTAGGAATGAATGGAGCGTAGCGTAGCCATGAGCGTAACACTTTCCAACACTACATTGGATATTCTCATCTCATCTGAATGTCACTCCAATTGTCATTACCACTGGAGTTGGATCCCATGGAAAGAAAACAGTTCATGTTCATGAAACAACCCTTAGGTATCAGGTAGTGAGCAGCTAGGCTGGTGAATGGGGGTGGTAGTGACTAGAGCTAGTGGGACCCAGGCATCGACTGAGGACTAAGGGGAAAACCCAAGATAACTCAAATGAGGATCTTGGGGCTGCATTTGCCAACATTATATACTGTTACAGGGGTTTGTACGTATTTGTACGCTTATACTACATATGGGTCCATTTAGGGCAGACATGGAGATGCAGGGCTTATGCTATTGGCCTAATACAAGTCATGGGGTGTCACTGCACTGCCTTGCATAGCCCAGGTGCCAATGACATGTGATTGTGTCATGATAGCGTGATATGGTGCAATAGTGACATCATGGGGCTGCACAAGGAGGCTGGACTGCTTACTAAGGTAGACACAGCTTGGCACTGCCATTGTGTGGCATGTAAGTGCTGTTAGTAAGCAGGCTGGGTGGTGTACTGGAGCCGGGATAGGAGTAGAGACAGGGGCAAAAAAAATAGGGCTGTGAGGGATGTGAGCTGAGATCATAACACTACCCCCCTGCTAAAGCTCAACCTCCAGGGGAGCAAATAGAAGGGGGTGGTGGAAGAGAGCAGCAAAGACTGAATGAGAGACAGGACAAGGAGTGGACAGATGTGCAGAATGGAAGGCACGGAGAGCATTAGGGCAATGAGTGAGATTAGAGGAGGGTTCCCAGATATGGTCGTTCATGGAGTAGCCTTTTCAGTGGACAAGGTACTGAATATCCTGGCTGTGAGGTTGGGAATCCACAATAAAGTCGACTTTGTACTCAGTGTCACGGTTGTTGGTGATAACAGCAGGGCCTGGGGCAATGTTGGATTGCTGAGAAAGAGGGGCAACATAGGGTTTAGTGCAGGAGATGTTAATGACTGGGTGGATTCGGATGTAACTAGGAAGGTGCAATTGGACTGTGTTGGGGCCCTTCATGGCAACCATAGGGAAAGGTCCAATCCATCGATCAGTGAGCTTCCAGCAGGGGAATGGCATGGTGAGATTGTCTGAGGCCAGCCATACTTTATCTCTGGTGACATAAGTAGGGGTGGAAGTTCACTGATGGTCAGTAGATGCAATTATATGATCTTGTGCCTGTGATAGATGCTTCTTCGTTTGTGAAAGAATACTTTGGCAATCACATGCAATCTCTGAAGCAGTGGGAGATCTGGAATCATGGGGCTCTACTCCCATCTGGGGTTGGTATGTGTGCATGACCTGAAAGGGGAAGAATTTGGAAGCTGTGGATTGCTTCACATTTATAGAGAATTGGGCCAATGGCAGCCAGCATGCCCAGTCTTTCTGTCATTCAGTGCAATATATACAGAGATAAGAGGAAACTTCTTGATTTATTCATTCTGTCTGTCTGTCTGTCTGTGGATGATGTGCTGATGACAGTTTTACCAAGATTCCCAGTTGCATACAGAGAGATTTCATGAGGGTGGCTGCAAATTGTGGACCTTGATCAGAAATAATAGAGTTAGGGAGGCCATGATGCTTCCACACATGGGTTAGATAAAGATCTGCTAAATCTGCAGTGGAACAGGTCTTTTTGCACAGTACTAACTCCACTTCCTTGGAGAAGCGGTCAACCACTGAGAATAGTGTCAAATCCTACAGAGGGGGGCAGATCCATTATAAAATTGGTGGAGATGTCTTGCCAGGGCCCCTCAGAAATTGGTAGTGGTTGCAACTTTCCACTGGGCAGTTTGTTGCTTGCTTTGGCATACACACAACACGTACAGCCTTCCACATATCTTTCTACATCTTTTCTCATCGCTGGCCAACTATAGAATTGTACAAGTAGTTGCAGGGTCTGAAGTATGCCTGGATGACCACTAACTGCATGATCATGATGTAGTGTGATGATTGGAGTATGGAGGATTGGTGGAACAAAGATCTGTTTATTCTGCTTGAGCACTTGATTGGCGATCTCATACCCTTGTGCCATCAACTTCTTGAGAGTGGCCTTGGGGAGTTGCATGGTTTGATGGGAAATCTGATTGGTCAATTCTTCCCCCAGGGTTGTGGTTTCGACACCTTCTCCCTTATCTTCCTCCATTTCCACCTGTCTGATTTGCTCCAGGGATATTACCAATACTGCTTTATTATCTTCCTCCCCTGCATTCATCAGATCTGTTTGTCTTGATAGTGCATCTGCTTTCATCATGAGTGTCCCAGCCTTGTGGCACCATTTAAAGTTAAACTGGGAAAGATATTGAGTCCATTGTGCCTGCCTTCAATTCAAATCTTGCCATGTCATGAACCAGGTGAGATTCTGATGATTATTCCAGATTTTGAATTCATGCTGCATTCCTTCTAAATAATGCCTCCATCCCTCCAGGGTGGAAATCACACTGAGCATCTCTTTGTCGGTGATGGAATAATTTCACTGTTCAGGAGTCATAGAGTGGGAAGAGAATGCCACCAGGTGCCATCATCCTTCTTTTTCTACTGATAGGACTGCTCCCACTGCACAGTTGCTGGCATCACTCTCTAGCTGGTAGTGGCAGTCATTATCTGGGTAGGCCAGGATGGGAGCCAACATGAACTTTCTTTTCAACCCTTGGAAGGCTTCATCGCACTTATTTGTCTATTTGAAGGCCACTTCCTTTTTTGTGAGGTCATGCAGGGGTTGGGCAATCTTTGCATAGTCTTGGATGAAGCAGTGATAGAAGTTGGCCAATTCTAAGAAGGCCTGCATTTGTCAAAGTGTGGTTGGTGCAGGCCAGTCCACCATGGCTTTTACCTTTGCTGGGTCCATGGTGATCCCTTCTGGGCTGATGATCATTCTGAGGAACTCTATTGTTTTGGAGAAGAATGTGCACTTCTCTGGTTTGACAAAGAGATCATTTTTTTCCAATTGCTCCAACACCTCCTTCACAAGTCATTTGTGGGCTCAGGGATCATTCATAGGGGAAAAGATAAGGAGGTCATCAATATACACAACAATGTTAGGCATGTTGTGGAGAGATCGTTCATTATTATCTGAAATGTGGCCAGGGAATTGCATAACCTAAAGAACATCACTGTGGGTTCATAGGCACCTTTATGACATATGAATGCTGCCTTCCATTCATCTCCTTCTTTAATTTGCACATTGTTATATCCCCATTGAAGATTCATCTTGGTGAATAACTTGGCATTCTTAAGTTTGTCAATGAGCTGAGAAATCAGGGGAAGAGGATAGTTGTTCCATACTGTGTGTTTGTTGAGGTAGCAGTAGTCCTGCACCATCCTCTTTCGTCCATCCTTCTTCAGGACAAAGAACACTGGTGATGTTTGTTCGGACTTTGATGGTCAAATGTAGCCTTTTCAGAGCTGATCATCCACAAAGGCTTCCACTTCTTCCTGTTCTTTTGGACTTAAGGGGATGATTCTTCCCTTCTTTGGCTTGAATGTTTCTTTCAACTCAATGGCGTGATCCCAGGATTTTCATAGCAGCATCCATTCCAATTTCTTTTGCAAGAAGACCCTTTTGTACTGGTGGTAGCAGTGGGAGACTAAAGTGAGGGTATCTTCGGCTGTGGAGTGTCACTGTTCTTCCCTTTTCCTACTCAGCTCCTTCACTTGAGTGATTTCTGCCACCTCCTGTTCATGCCCTTGTTGATCTGTTCACTTATAATTGCAGGTCTTGGTGTAAAGTAATTAGGACATTTGGGAGCAGACTAGGGGTGAAACCTGCTACTCCTGGTTGTCCTGGGTATAAGGGGGAGCAATTATGTTCGCCCCTAAAGGGACTCTGGTAAAGGGGAACAGAGAGACGAAGTTGGGAATCACTTAATGGAGGTCCGAGAAGTGAACCAGTCAGTTTGGGGTGTGTTAGTCCAGTAGTCCAGACTTTAGGCCATCAAGATGTGTGTAAAAGTGGTAGAGAACAGTGGAGATGATGACAGTGAGTGGTAGAACAGTAGTGGTGATTGGTAGATGGTAGATGGTAGATGGTGACGGTGTGAGCAGAAGGTGGCTCAATTTTCCTCAGGTGAAACAAGTTTTTTATAGTCCAGGCATACCCTAGACTTTTGCTAATAACAGGAGAATGGCTAAATGACAGTGTATAAGGCTGTTATGTAAGTAAGAACAGAAAAGGAAATAGTAAAGTAAAAACCAGTCTGTCTGAGTAAAGTCTGGTAGTTCCAGACTAATTGGTGCATTGGACTAGGAACGGATTTATAAGAATTGCGAGTCCAGAGTCAAAGTAATTAATCAGGGTCATAGTAAGAGGGACCATGAAATATAAAAAAAGAAGTGGATATCGATACAGAGAGTCCTGACTCTCTACATCTGCTGGGGACTTAGATACTGACTGTCCCCAGTCAGGTATGTGGGCTGACCAATCAGTTCACAGGGTTCAAAGCAGGATGGCTAAGAGTGTGTGTGCACTGGCGCGAAACTCTCAACTCTACTACCACTACTTGCTCACCTGTTTGTCACAACTCACCATGTCCCAATTCAAGAGCCAACTTGACTGCCACTGTTCCCTAAATGACACTGGGGCAGCACTTTGACAGGCCACATGCCAGAGAGTTCAAGATGTGATAGGTCAAGCAGAGGTGGTCACAAAGTCAATGCTGGATGACTGGGATGAGTTGAAGGAGGAGAATACTGAAACAACCTCAGGCACTAAGTACTTTAGGCTGCGTAGTGGAGGGTGTATGAAGGTGTACGAAGATGATAATAACCAATCAAACTCCTTATAACTGGGTGCCTTGTGAGGGAAGACCCAAGAAGAATCAATTGGAGTTCTGACAATTACATGGGGGGTTTATATACTACTAGCTATCTAAGTTGGAACTCTGTCTGAATATCATTAGGGCTGTCCAGGTTACTAAGTATGGAAATGCAAGACAAAAACTGGCCTGGTCTGTGTGAGCAGGGCTGTACTGAGGGATAATGGCTATTGGTGTGGGATAGGATGATGAGTGATGGTGCAATAGCAGGAGTTTTGCAATTGGAGGAAAAAGGAAATAAGGAAATCATATGATATGTGGGAGTAATGCCATTGGTGTGGGATTGGAGTGTGTGGGTATGGTGAGTGATGGCGCAATCTACAGTTGCTGTGGTATCAGCTGCTTAGGTAAAAGGGGCTTTGCACTACCTTGGTCAGGTGCCCTAATGCTGTAAGTGCATGCTGAAGTGGCATGAGAGCAAGGGCAGATACTACTGAGTTGCAGTGCTGTGGCATGGGTACCTATGCCTAAAGAAGGGAGTGTAGGAAAGAGCGAGTTGGGAAAGTGTAGTGCTGGAGGCATGAAGTGTAACACGTCCCCCTTCTTAAGATCCAGATTCCAAACGGATTGGAGAATGGACTAGGAAGAGAGTGTGGATGTTGACAGATGAGATGGAGCAAGGGGCAGAAGGGTGGGTATGGTGGAATGTAGCGATGGCATTGGGCATGTGGGCAAGGTTGGAGCAAGGTTCCCAAGTGCGCTAAGAGATGTCGAAGCCTTTCCAGTGGACCAGGTACTGCAGTCCATGGCTGCAGGGGTGAGAGTCAACAATGTAATCCACTTCGTATTTACCATCAGTGTCAGATGGTAAAATAACCAGGGTGGAGGATGCAGGAGCGGGCTGCCCAGGGAGAGGTGCAAGGTAGGGCTTAACGCGAGAGACATTGACTACTGGGTGGATGCAGAATGAGGAAGGAAGCTGCAGGTGTACCACATTTGGCCCAACATGGGTGAGAATCAGGAAAGGGCTGAGCCATTGGTTGAGAAGCTTTGCAGGGTGAGGAGTCTGAAGGTGTTCTGAGGAGAGCCAAACCTTGTCTCCTGGCTGGTATGTGGGGGCATCAGATTGGGTGCGATTGCTGGTGTGCTTTATGTGCTCTTGAGACTGGTGGAGGCAGGTGCAGGCATCTGCCAGGTGTGAGGCATACTGGTTGGCAAGGTTGTCAGCTGTCAGAGAAGGGGTGACAGTTGGTTCGATGCTGATAACCAGAGTGTGAGTGTGGGTTAGCTGAAATGGACTTTTACCAGTGGCAGAGGAGACTCAGTTGTTGATGGTGAACTGGGTGAGTGGGAGCCACTTGGACCAAGTCTCAGGGTGGTTGGCACAGTAGAGTTGGAGGTACTGGCCAACTTCACAGTTCATCCATTCAGTCTGTCTGTTGGTCTGTAGGTGATATGCTGTGGAAAGACGCTACTTGATCTGAAGCTGCTGACAGAGATTGGTCATAAGCTTTGAGGCAAACTGGGGGCCTCTGTCAGATACTATGCTGTGGGGGAGTCTGTGGTGCTTTCATACATGGTGCAGGTAAATGCTGGCAAGGTCTACTGAGGTGCAAGTGGTGTCGCAGGGGATAAGCTTGATGGCCTTGGAGAATCGGTTGACTACTGTCAGAATGGCCATGTAGGAATTGGACTCCAGCAGTCCGGTGATGAAGTTGATGGAGAGGTCTTGTCAAGGAGTGGCTGGGATTAGTAGCAGCTGTAGCTTCCCTGCTGGGGGCTGATTACTGGGCTTTACCTGGGTGCAGCAGGCACAGTGCTTCACATATTCTTGTACATCCTTTGCCATACTTGGCCAGTTGTAGCCATGCCAGATTGCTTCTAGTGTCCTTTCTACTCTGGGGTGGCCTGCAAGCAGGGCATTATGGTGTAGCAAGAGAATCTGTGGCCAACAGGCCAGGGGCATGTACAATCTCCCTTCTTTCATGTGACAGCCATCGGAGATGGTATATCCCGATGCCTCTAGTTGGGCTTGGACAGGCACTGGGAGCTTGATTGTTTTGTGGAAGATGGTATTGGTGAGGGCATTTCCGCTAGGATGTAGGATTACTGGTGTTGTGGACTCCTTTGTTCCTCATACTCTGATGCTTTCCAGGGAAACCACCAGCACCTGCTGGTTGTTGTCTTCGTTGCCTATTGCAAGGTCTTCTCTTCTGCTGAGGGTGTCAGCTTTGCCCATCATTGATCTGGGCTTATGAAACCACTTAAAGTTGAATCAGGACAAGTACTGGGCCCAGCAGGCCTGTCACTGATTCAGGTTCTGTTGGGTCATGAACTGGGTCAGATTCTGATGATCATTCCAAATCTGAAACTCATGGGTGGCTCCCTCCAAGTAATGCCTCCAGGTTTCCAGCGCTCTTATCATACTCAGCATCTCTTTGTCAGCTATTGGGTAGTTTCTCTCTTCAGGTGTCATGACATGGGATGAGTAGGCCACCAGGTGCCACTTGTCTTCCTTTTTGACCAGAAGAACTGTGCTGGTTGTGAACGAGGAGGCATTGCTTTCAAGCCAATAATGCTTGTTGTTATCAGGGTATGTGAGCACTGGGGCAGTGGTAAATGCCTGCTTGAGCCCGGCAAAGGCCGCTTTGCAGGCATTGGTCCAGCAGAAGGGTTTATCTTTTCTGGTTAGGTTGTGTAGGGGGCAGGCAACTTTGGCAAAGTCCTGAATGAAACACTGGTAGAAGTTGGCCATACCAAGGAATGACAGGACCCTGCGGACGTCCTTCAGCCTGGGCCAATTCATGATTGCTAACACCTTGGCACTGTCCATGCTTACTCTGTTTACTCCTACAATCGTCCCAAGGAATTCTACCTCTTTCACTGAGAATATGCACTTGGAGGGTTTGACAAACAGATCATTTTCTTCTAGCCACTGGAGTACTTCTTTGACTATCTCTTGATGCTTTTTGATGTTGTCGGTTGGGGTGAAGATCATCAAGTCATCAATGTACACAAGGACATTGGCAGCCATGTCTGCAAAGATCTCGTTCATCATCATTTGGAAGGTAGCCAGAGAATTGCATAGGCCAAAGAACATGACCAGGGGTTTGAATGTGCCCCAGTGGCATGTGAACGCAGCCTTCCATTCATTGCCCTCCTTGATTTGTACATTGTTGTAGCCCCATCAGAGATCCATTTTAGTAAACAGGCGGGCATGCTTGAGCTGGTCGACAAGTTGGGAGATGAGTGAAAGCAGGTAGTTGTTTTGGATGGTGTGCTCATTGAGGTACTGGTAGTCCTGAACCATGTGCTTCTTGCCATCCTTCTTTGGGACAAAGAAGACTGGCACAGTCTGTTTGGACTTCAAGGAGTGGATGTAGCCCTTGCATAGCTGGTCATCAATGAATTCATCTACCTCACATTGCTCCTGCAGGCTCAAGGGGATATTCCAGCCCTTCCTTGGCTTGAAGAAGTCCTTGAGTTCAATGGTGTGGTCCCAGGGTTTGTATATGGGCATATGCTTGGACTCTTTCTGCTCAAATACCCGGAGGAATGGGTGGTACTCTGGTGGTACTAGATCTTAGGCTCTCAGTTCTTCGCTTGTACTTCCTACCATTCTTTCTTCAGCTTGGGCACTGCATGCACCCTTTGCTTCTTTGGCTGTCTCTTTCTCCCATTCTTCAGCTCTTTGAACTACCTGGGATACACTGGTGTAGTTGCACAACTCCGGACAGTCTGGCAGTTGCATGGTTCCTTTCTTCCAGTTGATCCAGGGATTGTGTTCTTTTAGCCAGGTGTACCTGAGAATCAGATCCTTATTGCTGAGGTCTGTTACTTTGACCCAGACTTTCTTGATGTGTCCTTGGTATTCCAGTAGTACTTTGGCCATATGGGTGACTGGGCTGGCTCTGTTGGGGGTTCCATCTGCATTATAGACTAGTATGGGGTTGTCAAGGGGTTCAAGAGGGATGCCATACTTCAGAGTGAAGTTCTCATGCATGAAGGTGGACTGTGCCCTACTGTCAAGTAGCACAGATGCATTGATGAAGTCACCAGTCTTGGACTTGACACAAACCATCAGGGTAATCTCTTGGCAATTGATCCCAAGAATGCAGATAGTGGGGGAAGTTGTCAGGTTTTGCACATGTGGGGTAGAAGTCAGAGGAGTGGAGGGAGTGGGGTATAAAGAGGAATTAAGCATGGCATTTGGTTCATGGTTGCCACCAAGCTGCTGGGGAGTGGGCTTCTTTTGACCAGGCAAGAAAATAGATACTATACAGTTGTCAGGGGTGATACAGAAATGATAGGAGTGTGCGATGAATCTTTCTCTAGCTGTCAGGGCACCCGATGCACCCTTCAAGCTCTGCCTTTTCCCTTGTTGTTATATTTGATGACTTGAAAACCTGACTCTTCTTCAGGATCCTGCTGCTTCTTTACCACTGCAGCTAACTCTTCCATCCTAAGTGGGGTGTTGCAGTCAAATTCTTTGTTTTCGGCCAGTGGGATCCAATGGATTGTCTTTCTCATCTTGCAATGGGCACTATGCCTGCCTTGTATGAACTTGCAGGAAGGGCATTGAGTGATCCATGGCTGGTGGCATTCCTTGATTTGATGGCCAGTGTGTTTGCAGTTGAAGCATCTGGCCTGACTATCACTGCTACTCAGCACATAGACAGCTTCTTCGGCATTTTCTTTGGCTAGCCCCCACATGCTTATCCTGGGGGCAATCTTCCTTTCTCCACTGCATATGAATAGCAGTGCTTCCATGGTGGTACCGGTCTTCCTGATGTTGTACAAGTAGGTTGCAGGGACATCAGAGTGCTTTCCTTCTTTGAACAGCTGGGTAATGATGGCCCTCAAGGTGTTCTGTTCAAGGAGCTGGATAGTGTGTGTGTCATTAATGTTGGCCTGCTGGTAGAGGGCTTCCCAGCACACAATAAAGTTGTTGGTGTGCATGGAACCTTGCTTGAACTCTTTTAGTTGGCGACTGTTATGATCTCACATTCAGCCCCTGTCTTTTCACTCCTTTCATGGCTCTTCCCCTATTCCAGCACTGGTACCCAACCTAACCTGCCCACTAACAGTATTCACACACCACACGATGGCTGCGCCAAGCTGTATTTACCTTAGTAAGCAGTCTAGGTTCCCTTGCACAGCCTGATGACATCATCATTGCACCATATCATGCCATAATGACACCATCTCGCATCATCAGCATCCAGGCTGCACAAGGCAGTGCAGTGACTCCCCATGACTCCTCCACAGCCAGTAGCATAAGACCTGCACTCCCATGTCTACCCTGAAGTACCCATATGTAGTAATAAAGTACATACACAACCAAACATCCTGTAACTGTATATAAGGCTGGCGAATTCAGCCCCAAGATCCTTATTTGAGTTATTCTGGGTTTTCCCCTTAGTTCTTAGTCAACGCCTGGGTTCCCACTAAGCTCTAATCCCTTCTCGCTACCCGCTATCATACAGCCCACTGCTCAGCCCCACCTAAGGGTTGTTTCAGCGACAAGCCCAGTCTTTCTGGTTAGTGGCTCAGAATAGCCCTTCTACTTCACCTTTTAGGTTGGCTCATGTATAAGTGGGGCCTTTGGCAAGCCTGGTCTGGGTGAAGGGTCTGGCCTTGGGTCCTTTGAGGCAGGAGAGTACCATGACTACTGCTTTATAGCTTCCTTGTGGGGCAATGTGCACATTTACTCTTAGCCATGCCTGCATCTTTGCCCACCATTCCTCAAACTTGGTGATATTTCCATCATACTCACTGGGATCTGCAAACAATTCAACTTTCTTCACTGTCCCAGGGGGACCAGCAGCTGCCATTTGGCCTTGGAGTGTCACGACTGTTTGCTGTTTGGTGGTAACAACCTGTTCTAACCTCACGATCTCATTGTTGGAGTCTTGCAATGACCTGGCAAGCTGTGCAGTCTGTTGGGTTATGGTAGTAAACTCGTTCACCACTGTGTTCAGCTTGTCATGTGTCCCAACAGTAGGATCGGCCAAGAGGGTGAGGAGTGCCTGCAACATACTCAAATCTGGTCTCTTTCCGAATTGTCTTCTTTGTGGCTTTCTTGTACCAGCTCCTTTGGGTTCTTTGACTCTCAAACAGTAGCAGTGCTAAAGGTCTTGAGTGGATGACAGTCTTCTGATCTCACCAATCTCCAGGTCTCAGCCCATTCAGGATCCAAATCTTCTTTGGCTCTGAGCACTTCTTCAGTTTGCTTAGTAATCCCCCTATAGCTAAACTGCGAGCAGTTTCAATTCAAGGAATAACTACCAATTGTTGGCTGGCTGTGTGTCTGGCCAACCATTGCTATTGGTGTTGTATCTGAAAGTTTCTCCACATAATGCAGTAGTGGAGGTAGCACCTATGGAATATTTGCCATAAGGTGTGTGAAAGAAAAGAACAAGGGTATTACAGTTCCACTGAACTGTGCAAACAATGAAGTAAGTAAGTAAGGCACACAAGAAGAAACTGATAAAACAAGAAAAGAGGAGGGAGTAGTAAAAGTAGGGAGAGAACATCTGTAGGTAGGAAGAGGAGAACAAGAAGTGAGTAACAAGTAAGGAACAAAAGAGTTAAAGAAACTTGGTGGGTCGCCTTAAGCTTTCTCAGGGGTGCAGGTATCTGGGGGTTCATTCACTGCAGACAATATTTGAACCAGCAGGTCTGTTTGGCCGAGATTGGCATTGTGGACAATGAAGAGGGTAGGATTTATTGCAGTCATGATAGTCTGGTGAGTAGGAAAGGGGGTGAGTGAGTTGTGCCTCAATAAAGGCAACATGGGCGGCACATTGGTGTTGATGTTCCTCTGCCTCAGCTATGAGGTGGCAAAGGGTAGCGGGTGAAAGGGGAGAAGGTGTAGGCAGGATGAAATTGTTGGGGTTGGTG
>JBBPTI010000342.1:0-15878 GCA_038093995.1 Tylopilus aff. callainus | reverse complement strand
TATTGTACGACTTTAAGACCAGTAACAGCAAGGCTCCCCTTGAAGACACGTAGCAACTCTCACCATCGCTTACCGGCATTCGCCACTACTAGCCCTAGGCTTGACAGCTCAGGCTCGAGTTGTTTCACAGTCTCCATGCAGTATGTCATCAATGGACTCATACAAGGCACAATGGGACCCAAAAGGTGGCTCATGGCCATTGTACACCAAGGCCATGAGATCCATTAGCATATCAATCTTACCTGCAAATATCTGTACCTTTTGATACAGAAACTCTGCAAGCTCAAAATGAGCACAGCTAGTATAGGGCATCCAGTCACCTTGGATACAAGGGTCAAAAGGAAATGGTAATGCATCAGGAGGGAGATCCTGCCTATAGGGATCACAAGGAGTCCCTGTAGAAAAATTCTCTGATAAGTGACTTATTATGACATTGTGTGGATATGTACCATCAAGAATGGGATGGAAGCAAATATGCTGATTGGGTCAATCAGTGAGTTCAGTGGTGGAATTTTCAGGGCCATGGCTACTCCAGTTGCCAGCTAGAGGACCACTACTGTCACTCAAGTTTTCATGATGTCACTTTGGCATCAACACACAGTGACAACCCTGCTGACAGTGTAGTTGAGCATGCTGTTTCAGGCCACCTTTGGTCCTACAGGCCTTGTTGCAAAAGGGTTCAGCACAAGCAAATAGTTTAGGATGGTAGGAATGCATAGGAAAGTGCCCTGCTGGAGACATAAGGTAGAGAGATGGGCAATGAACTCTCTACAACCATGCTGGGTTCAACAGTGAAATTTTTGAGAAAAGAAGACATATGTAAGTTGGGCCCAAAGCTGATTGGTGTCAATCATGGATAGACATGATGGTAACATGTCACAAGGCTTGTTTGCTTTCTACAAAGAAAATAAATATGGCAAAGGCAGGAGCATACACATGGGCAGTGAGCAATGGATGTGATGGGTTCACAATACCAGGCACCATCTCTGCATTCTACAAAAAAAAAGGCTGTGATCAGTAAGCACACTGGATTAAAAGACTGACCAGGTGGTGTGAGGATGCTGCCTTGCCCACAACCTCGCAATGCCATTGAACATCATCACTTGTGCAACAAACAAGAACCATCACCCTGGGACACCTGACTTACCCACTCCACAGCACAGCAGCCAGGTCATCCAAGAGGAGCATGCTGCACAACTTGCTACTGCCATCACCACTACACAGCAGCAGCAGGAAAACATCTGCCAGACTGCTGTGATTGAAGATCAACTACAGATACAGATAAAAACACAACACACCAACTTTCAGAATCCAATGTCAGCTGTGACTAGGATATTGAAGTCACAGCCAACATCAATGCTAGCACCTGATGGTGCTATCTCAAGGGTGCTGAGCTTGCACCATGCCCTAGGTTAGGATGAGGAGGATTGAGAGACCAAGACTGAAAAAGGTATAAGTACCCCAATACATGAGGCTTCCATGAGGCTTACCTTTGGTGAAAGCCTCTGATACTGATCCCAAGTTAATCCATGGCAAGGATGTTGAGCCCAATGTTGCCACCATGACAGTGGGAAATGGCAAAGAGACTGTAGCAACACATTAAAAGCCAGTTAAGATCACACACTGAATCATTGAAGCAGCCCATGCCACTGGAGCTACTGCTGACAAAGCTAAGGTGGTCACTTCCATCACTTCTATCCTACCATCAGGCAAGCACAAGCTCAAATGCAAGGGAGCATAAGTCTTCTTATTAATCTAGTTATGGGAACTAATGTGCATTTTTTTTCTTCCAGCACTTTTTTGGGCCCAAGTGCACAGAAGAAGACAAAATATGACCATCTGTCTGGCCTTACTGATAACTACCAGTGCAAGCTAGCAAATGGCCAGCATGAACCCCACATAGAGGCACAGGCCTATGAGCACAAGCCTCATGGAGGTGATCAGTTCAAAGATGGAGTGACAGACACATTCAGAGGCCTCTCCAATGAGCCAGAGAATAAATGGCCTCTGGCTAGGAGGCATAGTACTGTGGTATCCATAGTATTAGAAAAGTGTTACATTGACACTAACACATTTCCATAGGGCCCCAACACTATTACAAAGATCATTGCAAATGCTCCTCAACAGCACCTACAACATAGTATGCCCATTGCAAATGTGACAACTTTGAAGAATTGTCCTAGCCATCAAAACTTGCCAAATGGATCATCTACCCAGTTTACTAAGTATTTTATTCCTTTGCTCTGTCTTTACTGCAGCATGCTGGAGAATCCCTGGATAGTATCTGACTGCTTTGTAGAAAAATTACAGGAACTATGGGACAAAGTCATGTCAGACTGGCCACATTGGTTCAATGAGGATGATAATGTCTATCATCTAGTAAGTACTTTCATCCATCATTGACTATGTTGCTAATGACCTTGGTGGACAATTTGCTGTCCCTGGTATAGTGCATGCAAAAGACTTATGAGTGGCACACACACATAGGTAAAGCAGGCATCAAAGCTGTTGAGGCACTGTGGGCTTCAGATCTGAAATATCAAGACCCTGAAGAATGGAAGGCATATGTCAACTTTGTGCTTGGTCCAAACCTTCCATTCATGTATAGCAATGTGGAACATCTAGAAGGAGATAAGTACAGTGTATGTCCCATTTGAGTGTCTGACTACAGCTGATTACAGTAAAAATCCCTCAGGTCTCCAAATCATTTCTGTTGCTGCTTGTGTTGTAGATCTTTGCATCTCACATCAGAGATGTTTCTGTGGTTGACAACAGCACTTATCACAAGTTAATTGACTATGCAATGCCAAAGGGGGCACTAGTCTTGGCTGTTACATCAGTATGTGGCAATATTCAAGCATAGCATTAGAACATCTGAATTGTGATCATTACAGGTTGAGTGGGCATTGACATTGTATTCCACCAGAGTCAAAGAGGTGCCTAGCAAGCAGTCTGAGGCAAGCTTTTCTGACATTGGATAGGGCATGAAGACTCTGTTATATACACAATTGATCCTGAAAGTTGGAGACCATAAATTTGATCAAATCATCAGCAGGGCCCAGGAATACTGTGGAGCTGCTGTTCATTCTAGGCAAGCACAAGTCTCTTACAATGTATTGGCCACAGGCAAGGTTGACATGGATGATGATCAGGTGTTGATCGCAATGTCCTCTGATATTGAGGTCGAGTCAGATGGCGAAGGCAAGTGTTCTGAAAGCTCTTGATTTGATGTACTGATTTCTAATTACTGGGTAGTGTGAGGAGGTGTAATGGTGTAATTCATAGCCAGCAAGAGAGCTAGAAAGGGGCTTGATCAGATAGTTAGAGGTCTGGCCCTGCTATACCCTGTTTCCTACTGTTGTGTTTGAATTGATCAGTCTGTGTTCTTACTGTGTACAACTGCAAGCAGACTTTTTGGCCTATGTATAGACTGTGTACAGGTAATACTATCTGTACACATAAATGACATGTTTTTTCACAGTCACCTTACTGTGATGGCTGTTGGTCTTTTAGGTCTGTCCACAATCCATGCAGATGTCACAGTAGGGGTGATATATTGCTGATGTACAATGCTGCTGCTGCTCATATCAGACCATATTTCAATGGCATTAGCACTATCAAGACTAAAAAGATGGTTGGATACAAATGGGATGTGGTAAATGAATATAATCTACTAATTACCACTATATATTACTTAGATCTATTAGCTCAAAGCTATATACAATGTAATTGAATCATACCACAGCAATAAATCAGGCCTTTATTGGGACAATATGAATGGTGCCAACATTCAAGGTGTTGATGCCACCAATATTTGAAATATATAGCACCTGTGGGCATGGGAATCTTGCTTAGTATTGGTGGGGGCATGTGAAGTACTAACCCTTGGCTATCTACTGAGCTAATAATCATGTGATTTGACTCAGGAATTGTAGAGATACATCCATTTTAAAATAAGGATATCATTAAAACAGTTTTTGAGCTTTTAACAACAAGTAGAGTATTTGGTATATACAGTGGCTCAAAAAACTGTCCATATATTTAGACATTTCTCACTAATTGCAATATTCCTCAATAACCCCTAATTGGAACTCTAATCCATGAGTATATGAAATGAAGTATTTACCATTGGCTTTCTATTGGTGAAAGAATTAAAGAGATTTGAATAAGATTTGATGAAGTGGCAGTCATTTTAAAATAACAATACATACAGACAGTTTTTTGACTTTATATAGCAAAAGTGGAAATTGATATATTCTGACATGTTATCATGCAAGAAATGAGTTGTATGATGAATCATAGGTTCCATATGATATAAACATGTCAAAACACCACTTCTTTCCCACCACTATTATTACAAATTGGCTTAATATTGCTTAAATTAACCAAATCTTTTTTTTCTTGAATTTAAGTCAATTGCTTATGAAATACTTATTATTAATGATGTAAACCACTCTATTATAAATAGGATTGACTCAAAATGCTACCCTGATATGCTCAGACCCACTGGTGGTCATTCCCACCTCATAAACTGCACTACTATACACTATATATAGTAACTCCAAAAACTGTTACAATATTTGATACTTTTGTAGTGTAACTAAAATAACACTTGAGGGTGTGGGAATCTCGCTTATCAGTAGTGAGAGCGTGGGAAGAGCGGATGATTGGCTACAGGAATGGTCCCTGGGTCATGTGATTTGGACCACAGGGTGTAAACATATCACCCTTTTAAAACAGTTATGTCATTATAACAATTTTTGAACTTTTGATATAAAAGATAAGATCTAGCTTAAATCATAGGATAGTTGCTGTTGTTTGCCACTACAAATAAACATATATATACAAATATTGTGTCTGAGTTTCAAATAGTTCCCACACTTCTTTATTCTTCACCATTATTATTATGAGATCCCTTTTTTTTGCTTAAAAGAACACTATTCTTTCTTAGCTTGATGCTGGTCATTCAGTTTGCTCTATTTCATCTACCACTGGTGTCAGCACCACTACCATATCCAGACTTTGTTCCAAGGAGTGTTCTGACTTGCAAAAGTCTATTGGAGGTCATTCATCCAAACTTTCCCCCTCCAATGTTTGTTATACTGTTCACCTTATGAAACAACCCTTAGTGAGGGTCAGTGAGCAATAATGAAGGTGAAGTGATGAGGAGTGATGATATGAGATATGGGGGCCCAGGCATTTGTTATGATCATGCCGTACTCAATGCTATGCACGGGCCTGCGCTATACTTTTTCCTCTTTTTGGCCCTTAGCTCAGTCGCTCGCACTCCCTTGCTATCATTCCAGCACCTCTGCGATGCCCTACAAACAGTGCTCCTCGTCCCTCGTTGCCCTACGGTCGCCACTTGCCTTTACCCCTATCCCAGCTCCCTGCACATGATCCACAGTCCCACAGTCACCTGACCAGCATACACAATCTATCAGTGATGCCTCACGGCACAGTCTCACACCAGTCACATGACCCTGCACGTGATATGATCCAAATCCTCGCACAGCCCTCGTGCCTCGGATAGGCATGGCCCCTTAAACAGGTAGACTCCAGCACTCATAGACAGTGCCACCCCTTGAGATAAAGAGACCCCAGACCCCTTTACAGTCGCCCAGCACAGGCACGCGCACATGCTCACTGCTACACAGCTCCCACCCCACGAATAGGCTCATGCATTGGCTCTCGCCCTTCGGACTCGCCCACAGTATGTCACCGCATCGCAATCCTTAGCCCTGACACCGCCTTCAGCACTCCACATATCCCAGTCCCGCTCCGCAGTCCTGCATCATGCCATATCACATCATAGTCATGCAATCACTCACCATCGCATCGCCCCTCGTACCTCAGCCCATAGCGATACTCGCGCATAGACACCGGCATGACTCATACAGACTCACAACCAACAGCCATTCGCCCGCACCACAGCCTACGCCTTACACTGTACAGCCCCACACTACCACACACTGCCCTGAGCATAGCCCTGCTCGCACGGACCAAGACATTCCCTTGACCCACAGAGACCCATAAACTCTGCAGACCATATATGGTAACTAAGCCAGCCCTTGATGGACCATATGTAGTAATAGTGTACAAATACCTACAAACACCTGTACAGTATATAAACCCCAGCCACTATTCCTCAAGATTCCAGCTTATCATTGATGGGTGGTGGCAAACACTAGCACTACCAACGATTGGTAGTGGCCACTAGTACTATACCCACAATGCTGCTGAACCACTAGGGTCTTGAAGGCTATCGACTGGCTGCTGTATATAAATGCCAATACCTTCCCCGCACTCATTGTATGATCATAAGACTCATAACAGCAAGGCTCCCCTTGAAGACATGCTGCAACTCTCACCGTCGCTTACCAGGCATATGCCACTACTAGCCCTAGGCTTGACAGCTCAGGCTCGAGTTGTTTCAGCATTGACTGAGGACTAAGAAGAAAACCCAGAATAACTCAAATAAGGTTCTGGAGCTAAATTGACCAGCCTTCTATACATTTACAGGATTTGCATGTATTTATATACTATTACTGTATATAGTGGAACTTTAGGGTAGATGTGGGAATGAGGGATTTATGCCACTGGCTAGAGGTGAGTCATGACATAGCCTTGCATAGCCCTGAGCTAATGGCATGTGATGACACCATTATGATGTGAGATGGTGTGATTGTGACATCATGGGGCTATGTGGGGCTATACTGCTGGCTAAGGTAGACACGGCTTGGTACAGCCATTGTGTGGCATGTGAATGCTGTCAGCCAGGGTTGCATGACAAGAGAAAGGCTAGGTGCATGAATAAGTGAATGGCATGAAGGGAGTGGTTGGGATGACAGTGCAGTTGGCCTGGAATAGGGGTGAGGGTGAAAAATGAAGGCAGGCAAGCAAGTGGATTGTAACACTACCCCCCCACTAAGGTGCAGACTCTGGATGAGCCAATGAGTGGGCATGGGTGAAAAGAGAGAAGAAGGAGAGATGAGAGAGAGTGCATGGAGCAGAAGGGTGAGATACATGGAAGTTGTGGAGGGTGTTGGGACAGTAAGTGAGATGTACAGCTGGTTCCCAGGTGTGATTGGAGTCCAGATAACTCTTCCAATGGACCAAGTACTGGAGGCTCTAACCACATGGGCAAGAGTCAACAATATACTTGATCTCATATTCTTCATTGTATCTGTCAGTGATGAGAGCAGGCCCCAGTATAGAGTTAGGTTGATCAGGTGTGGGAGTGAAATAGGGTTTAGTGTAGGAGATGTTGATGATGGAGTGGATGCACATGTGTCAGGAAAGATGGAGCTCAATGACATTGGGACTGTGCATGGCAATGACAGGAAAGGGTCTGGTCCAGCAGTCCAAAAGTTTACAAGAGGGGGTAGAGACCATGAGGTTATCAGTGGAGAGCCATATGGGGTCACTGACTGAATAGGAGGGGGAGGTGATTTGATGTCAGTCCATGGTCTCTTTCATGCATTCCTGAGCCTGCAGGAGATGATGATGGGTTTGCTGAAGAACATCCCTCATCTTGGAGGTGGTGGCTAAAGCATAGGGTGATTTAGTCATCCAGGGTTCCACTCTCATTCATGGTTCATATGAGTGTGTTACTTGAAAGGGGGAAAACTTTGAAGCAGTGAACTGCTTCACATTAATAGAGAATTGGGCCAGGGGCAGCCAATGTGCCCAGTTGTCCTGTCATTCAGCACAATACATACAGAGATATTGGGATAATTCTCTATTTATATGCTTGGTCTGCCCATTGGTCTGTGGATGGTGGGCAGTTGATAATTTAGTAGAGATACCTAACTGTTGGCAAAGAGAAACCATAGGGGAGGATGCAAACTGAGGTCCTTGATCTGAAACAATAGAAAGAGATAGTCTGTGATGCTTCCAGATATGAGAGAGATAGAGGTCTGCTAGGGCTGTGGCTGAACATTGCTTGGTACAGAAGATGAGTTCCATCTTTTTGAAGAACTGGTCAACAACTGTCAATATGGCATTGTGTCTGTCAAACAGAGGTAGGTCAGTGATAAAGTCTATGGAGATGTCTTGCCATGGCCCCTGTGCCACAGGGAGAGGTTGTAGTAGTCTGTGGATTGGCTGGTTGGTGGCTTTAGCCTGGGTGCAGTGTCCACAATTCCTAATGTACTCCTTCATGTTCTTCCTCACCCCATCCCAGGCATAATGATGAGCCAATAACTCCACCATTCAAAGCACTCCAGGATATTCTGTGACCACATGATCATGATGGAGGGTCATTAGGCATAGTTGGAGGTCCAAGAGTACATAGATCTTTTCATTCTACTGTAATATCCAATCCTGAATCTTGTACTCTTGTGCCATCAGCTTCTTGAGGGTGGTTTGAGGCAGCTGAACCATTCTGTGGGAGATTTCATCTGTTAGTTGTTCTCCCAGAGTGCCCACTTCTACTGTTGTGCCTTCTTCTACTATTAATGTCTTCAACACCTCCCCCAGGTGTTCAAGGGAAATCATAAATACTGCTTTGTTATCTTCATCACCTGCTGTTACCAGATTGGAGCACCTAGACAGAGCATCAACCTTTTCCATTAGTGACCTGGACTTGTGGTACCATTTGAAATTGAACCAGAAGAGATATTGGGCCCATTGTGCTTGTTGCTGATTCAGGTCTTGTCATGTCATGAATTAGGAAAGGTTTTGGTGGTCATTCCAAATCTTAAACTCATACTGTGTTCCTTCAAGATAATGCTGCCAATTTTCAAGCATGAATATGATGCTAAGCATTTTGGATAGACAAGACTGTGCCAACTGCATAATTGCTCTCCAAGCAGTATTTGCAATCATTATCAGGATAAGCCAGGATGGAAGCAGTTGTAAATATTTGTTTAAGGGCATTGAAGGCTGTCTGGCATGCTGGGCTCCATTCAAAAGGAGTTTCCTTCTTGATCAGGTCATGTAGGGGCCAGGCAATTTGTGCATAGTCTTTGATGAAGTGGCAGTAGAAGTTGGCCATGCTGTCATATCCCACAGTTTTACTAAGTCTATCTTTATATTTCTGGTCCTACATCCATCAATCTCTGACAATATTTCCTTATTTATATTACCTTGTCTATTTGGACTTTGACTCATATTGTTTTACATTTCATTGTTAAATAAGCTTTCACTTAGTGCTTAGAGTTCAGCCTGTGCTTCATACAGCTCTGGCACTTGCACCTCCAGTGCACTGCTCTGGATCTTGGTCTATTCTACCTTTGTTTTACTCATCTATGTTCTCCATATATAAGCTCATAGATACACTGTTGTAACCTTAGTTCAAATATCAATTTAGTTTCCTCCTCTTTGAGTCTGACAGCTTGACCTCTGCTCTCCCTCTTTCTCTCACCAATGAGGCTAGGAGCTCAGCAAGGACATGACACATAAGTCCTGCATTGAAGCCTCACCCCTCTGACCTCTGTTCAACTTCTGCTGTACCTCTGGTACACCTCTGTATGCCCTTGCATGACCTCCGACCCTTTGACCACCTTTGCTGCTCAGACTTGAAGCCAGAGAAGTCATGAATTTAACAGTATATTCAAACTCCCACTTGTTGAGTTCCCCATCATGACCACCTGCACTATTTGCACCTTTTGCACTTCCTTTCTTCAGACTGCCTTTGGCAGCTCCCACACCATCCCAGGCAAGTTTACCAGCTTCACTGAACATGCCATCACCCCTTCCATCTTGACCCACCACCAATGCCTGCTCACTCCACTTACTTCACTCCCCTCCCATTTCCAAGATATATTGGAAGACAATGAAGGTCTATATGACCAATACCCCCATAACCTGGCTCCAGGGTGCAGAGCAGGAGGCAGAGGTGATGATGGTGATGATGGTGATGATGGAGATGACTTATCCTCTGACTTGTCTGACCAAGGCAAACAAGACATTTTTGCCAAGGATAATGATGGCAACTAGGACAAGGCCCCAAATAATGTCCCTTTAACTTACAAACCCCTATCCAAACTTTCCAATGCAATCCACAACATAACCTATCATGCCCTCTATCACAGAAAGCACTTCTCTGATCCCAAAATGAAGGTCTGTGAATCAGACACCTTCAATAGGTCTGACCTGAAGAAGCTCCACTCCTTTGTTGTTCAATGTAAGATTAATTTCCAGGCCAACCCTAAGACCTTCAAGAAGGATCATAAGAAAGTTACATTCACACAATCCTATTTGAAGGAGATGACCCTGGATTACTTTGAGCCAAACCTGCTCAGAGTAGACATTCCAGAGAATTGTTTGTTTTGAATGGACAATTGGTCATTGTTCCTATTTGAATTACAGATGAACTTTGGCCCCCATAACCCTGTCACTGAGGCAGAATCCCAGCTAGAGAACCTGCAGATGTGTGATAACTAGCATATCACCAAGTACATTGTAGAGTGGAACCATCTAGCTATCCAAGTCCATGAATGGGGACCTGGTGCTCTCTGCTGGAGCTTTTACAACAGACTTCTGGACTACATAAAGGACAAAATAGCATGTCAAGGCAAGCCTGGAACAATTAGCTCACTGCATGCTCTGGTGCAGCAGATTGACCAAAGGTATTGGAAGCATAAGGAAGAAATTGCTCAGGCAACCAAGATCTCTGGATCAAATAATGCCCCTTCATCCTCCAAATCCTCCAGTTCTTCCATAACCACTCACTCTGCACCTCCATTAACCACATCTACCTCCAGTGGCAAATCCACCAAGGACACTGAGTTCAAAGGCAAGACCACTGCCACCACTACCACCCCCAAACCCAACATCTTGTCAAAATTAGGCAAGAATGATAAACTCACCCCTGCCAAACACAAATGCTGCTTTGACAACAAGTTATGCATGTTCTGTGGCCATGAAGGTCACATGGCCAAAGACTGCCCCAAGTCTTCCTCAAAGGCTTTCAAGGTGTTAAAATCAACTCCAGGTAGGAGGTTGATCCTAGCCTTGAATAGCCTGACAGTGACAACTGAAACAACCTTGGGCACTAAGTACCTTCAGCTGTGTAGCAGAGAGTGTATGAAAGTGTATGAAAATAGCAGGGGTGAGTCGAACTCCTTATAACTGGGTGCCTTGTGAGGGAAGACCCAAGAAGAATCAATTGGAGTTTTGACGAATTACATGGGGGTTTATATACTACTAACTACCTAGTGAAACAACTCGAGCCTGAGCTGTCAAGCCTAGGGCTAGTAGTGGTGGATGCTGGTAAGCGATGGTGAGAGTTGCAACATGTCTTCAAGGGGAGTCTTGCTGTCATAGGTCTTACTGATCGTTCGATAAGAGCGGGGAAGGCGCTAGGCATTTATACAGCAGCCAGTCAATAGCCTCCAAGACCCTAGCAGTGTAGCAGCATTGTGGGTGTAGAGCCAAGGTGCTCGTGGTCACTACCCATCAATGATAGACTGGGGTCTAGGAGGGTAGCAGCTGGGGTTTATATACTGTTACAGTGTTTGTAGGTATTTGTACACTATTACTACATATGGTCCATCAAGGGCTGGCTTAGTTACCATATATGGTCTGCGGAGTTTTATGGGTCTCTGTGGGTTAAGGGGAGGTCTTGGTCCATGCGAGCAGGGCTATGCCCAGGGCAGTGCATGGCAGTGCATGGCTATGTGGGGCTATATAGCATGAGGCATAGGCTGTGGTGTGGGCAAATGGCTATTGGTTGTGAGTCCATATGAGTCACACTGGTCTCTATGCATGGATATCGCTATAGGCCGAGGTTCAAAGGTGATGCAGTGGCGAGCGATTGTGTGAGTATGATGCATTATGGTGCGTTTGTGGGACTGCAGAGCAGGACCAGGAGATGCAGAGTGCTGAAGGTGATGTCAGGGCCAAGGGTTGTGGTATGGTGACATATCATGGGCAAGTCCAAAGGGGTGAGAGCCATTGCTGAAGTCATGTGCCATGCCAGATACTAGTGCATGCATGTGCTGGGCAACTGTAAAGGAGTCTGGGGTCTCTATCTCAAGGGGCGGCATTATCTATGAGTGCTGTCATCTATCGTTTGGGGGCCATGCCTTATTTGTGGCACCAGGGCTGTGCCAAGTGGCTGTGCGAGGGTCTAGATCATATCACGTGCGGGGTCATGTGACTGGTGCAGGGCTGTGCCACATGGCATTGCTGATAGATTGTGTATCAGGTAACCATGGGACTGAGGTCACATGCAGGGAGCCATAGCAGAGGCAAAGCTGAAGGGTGACTATTGAGTGATGAGGGACAAGGAGCACTTATCATAGGGCATCATAGGGTGTTGGAACAGTAGTGAGGGAGTGCGAGTGACTGAGCTAAGGGCCAAAGTGAAGGAAAAATTATGACATGGTCCATGCATAGCATCAAGTATGGTGTGATCATAACAGGTAGGCTAATATCAAAGTTGTGGTGAATTGTACTTTGAGCTTTCTGAAGGCATCCTCACACTCTTCTGTCCATTCAAATCCAACATCCTTTTTGGTAAGATCATGGAGAAGGTGGGTGATCTTTGCATAATCTCTGATAAATCATCGATAGAAGTTAGCCATTCTAAGGAAGGCCCTGGTCTGTCAGAGGGTCATGGGTGAGGGCCAATCAGTGACTGCCATGACCTTTGTGGAATCCATTGCTATCCCTTCTGGGCTTACTATCATTCCTAGAAACTCTACTTTCATCACCAAGAAAGAACACATCTCTGGCTTAACAAAGAGGACATTCTTCTCTAGTCATTTGAGCACCCTGGTCACAGCTTGTTTGTGTGCCTTTTGATCACTGGTGGGGGAGAAGATGAGGAGGTCATCAATGTATACTACCACCTCAGGCATATCTTTGAACAGATTGTTCATCATGGTCTGAAATGTGGCTGGGGAGTTGCAGAGGCCAAAGAATATTACTGTGGGTTTATAGGCCCCTTTATGGCATATGAAGGCCACTTTTCATTCATCTCCTTCCTTAATATGGACATTGTTGTACCCCCATTGGAGATCCATCTTCATAAAGAGCTTTGTTCCTTTTAGCTTATTGACCAGCTAGGAGATGAGCAGGAGGGGGTAGTTATTGTGGACCATATGTTTATTGAGGTACCTGTAATCCTGAATCATCTGCTTCTTTCCATCTTTCTTAGGCATGAAGAATACTGGTAATGTTTGTTCCAACTTAGAAGGGTGGATATATCCCTTTTGTAACTGATCCTTGATGAAGACCTCTACCTCTTTTTGCTTTTTTGGGCTGAGGGAAATGATCCATCCCTTCTTTGGCTTGAAACTCTCCTTTAGCTTGATGGCATGGTCCCATGGTTTCTGAAGTGGCATCCTTTCCAACTCTTTCTGCAAAAACACCTTTGTGAAGTGGTAATACTGTGGGGGCACAAGGGGAAGGTCACCCTCAATGGACTTCCTTTCTATCTCCTTTTTCTGGCTTCTTTCTTCTGCATGGTGTACTTTAGTGGTGTCTTGAATATGCCCAGCTCAGGTCTCATAGGTGTAGTTGCAGGTTTCTGGGCATTTGGTGAAGCAGATCTGTCTGATCTTCCAGTTGATTTGGGGGTTGTGTTCCCAAAGCCATGGATATCTGAGGATGATGTCATTTGCCCTGATGTTGGTTACATACACTTGGAGCTGTTCCCAATGTCTGTTGACATCACAGTACACCCACACCTCTTCTGTTATCTTTCCTGCAGCATTCTCAGATCTGTCCACATTGAAGACCATGATCATCCTGCAAGCAGTTAGTTTAGGTATTCAGTGTCTCCAGATGAAATCCTGGTTAATTAGTGTCAAGTTGGCCCTGCTGTTGATCAGTGCAGTGGCCTCCTCATATCATCCTTCTGTGAAGGGTTTTATCTGCATGGTTAGTTTTATTTCTTTTCCTTTGTATATTATCCTTGTATACATCTTGACTTCTTCTGGGTTTTCAGCAGTGGATAAAGAGGAATTAAGCACAGGTTTAGTATCTTGGTCCCTGCTGGGCTCTCCAGGAGACCCCCCTAGACCAGCTACAGTAGATACTAAAGTCATTAGTACAAAGATGAGTCATGTTAGTTCCACCAAGAAAGAATTATCAGCCTGTGAGACACCCAGATCATCTCCTAGGCTCTGCCTTTTTCTTCTGCTCTTTTCCAGCATTGGGAAAATCCTCTTCTTTGACTAGCATGATCCATGCTTTTTCTTCAGCTAGGGTGATCCTTCACACCTGCCTCCTTCAGCAGCTAAATCAGTGCCCTTCTCCATGGAAATGGCACTTAGGGCATTGGTTCTTTGGCTTCTTGCAATTGCAGGCCATGTATCCAGTTCCTTTACAGTTGAAACATCTTCCAGGGCTTTCCTTGATTGCAAATACATCTTCTTCATCTGCTTCTTCAAATCAATCTATCTCCATTCAATCATCCCTTTGGCCATAGGTCAGCTTGCAGTCCCTGATGAACATTAGGGCTTCCATGGCACAGCCAATGTCTTGGATATTCTGGAGATAGTCTGCTGGTGTGGATTTACAGGCTCCTTCCTTAAAGATCTGAAGGATAATGTAACAGGCAGTGTTCCATTTGAGGAGCCAGATAGCATGGCTATTGTCAATTCCAGCCATCTGGTACAGTGCTTCCCATTGGACCAGGAAGTCATCAGTCCTCATCCCTCCTTGATGGAGCTGCTCAAGTTGGGCAATAGCCCAGTCTTTTTGGTTTACTGATTGGAAAAGACTCTCCATTTCCTGGACAAGCTCATTCCATGTATATCCTTGGCCTCAGCAGAGATGGGTCTGTATAAAGGATCCAGCCTTCAGTCCTTTTAGTCAGGATAGAACTGCAGTCACCACTTCATAACTTTTTGGAAGAACCATGGAGTGATTCATGTGGAGCCATGCCTTGATCTTGGCCCACCACTCTTTGAACTTTGCAACTGATTCTTCATAGTCTCCAGGGTCTGCAAATACTTCTACTTTTCAGGTTGCTTTCCCTCCAGCAACAGTGGCACTGTTAAGGTTCAATATGGTCTGCTCAAGTGTGGCTACATCCTTTAGTAGGGCAGTGGTCTTCTT
The DNA here is from genome assembly GCA_038093995.1 of Tylopilus aff. callainus. Taxonomy (NCBI): domain Eukaryota; kingdom Fungi; phylum Basidiomycota; class Agaricomycetes; order Boletales; family Boletaceae; genus Tylopilus; species Tylopilus aff. callainus. Next base: position 863 of record JBBPTI010000342.1, on the reverse strand, counting down.
CTGTTCCTTGATGCAGCCATTGTAGAGTTGCTGATTCTGCTTGGTCAGCATGGTGAACTCTAATGCAATGGCGGCAATCTTGTCCTCCAATGTGAGGTTTAGGTTGGTGAGAATTTGGAGTGTGGACTGTGACATAGTGTCAGGCTATGTGTGTCTTGGATATGTGGATTCTCTTTCTGTCACAGATCACCCAAGTTCTTCTTCAATATTCTTCAATTATGGTGGAGTGCCTTGTGGTGCAGTATGGCATGGATCTAACTGGTGCTATCTGTGGTCAGCTGATTGGTCTGAGTCTCTTCAGGAACTGCTGTCTCCAATGGAGTTGTGTAAGCAGTTGTCCTATGGCTGTCACTCAGGGGGGGCTGTGAGTAAGTGCAGATATGTGTGAACAAGAAGGAGTACAGTGATAGTAGCAGGGGCTACTAGAAGTTGGCTAAAAAATAACAAGGGCTGCACAAAGATGCATGAGGGCGAAGGCATCCCTGACCATCAACAGGGCAGACAAGGGTGGTGGCAGTGGTGTGGCAGGTAGCTCTGGCTACAGCAATTCTCTTGCAACAGGTAAGGAAGGCTTCTTCAACTAGGAACCAGGCATGGTTCTCTTGCCAACAACAGTACTCTTCATCAAGGCAGCAGTGGATGTTGGGTGATGTTGGGTCACAATAGGGACCCTCAAGATCATTGGGGTCAACTGACTCAAGTGGGGTCAACTCATGCTTTACAGTGGCAGGAGGGGATGGCAGTACTATGAGCTCCTCCTCCTCTTCTTTCTTTACTTCTTTATACTCCCCTGCTAACCTCCTTTCTCCCTGTGTGGCAGTGGAGGTGGGGTTGAAAACTTGGGTGAATAAACATGGGTCCTC
>JBBPTI010000340.1:0-15924 GCA_038093995.1 Tylopilus aff. callainus | reverse complement strand
TCCCACTTTTCTTTTGGTACTCTTTTTTAGCCTCTTGTTTTATTTCTTTCTTGTTGTTTGTGTGCTGCATTTATTGCCTTCTCACACACACACAATATGATCGTAACCTTCTCCTTATTTCTTTCCAGTTATCTATGGGAGAGTACTCCCTCATCTTCGCTACCCCTACCACTGCACGAGGCCATAACTTCTGCTATGAGACCACACCTACCAACTGGGCTGAGTCAGCACCCCAGGACGACTGGTAGTTATCCCAAAGATTTAAATTGAACTAAAGTTCCCAGCTCCAGCTATAAGGGGAATACTTAGCAAGCCAAGAGAACACCAAATGCATCCTGAAGGAAGGGTAATCAGGATCCTCAACAGGCTGAGACCAGGAGACTATCAAGATTAGAAGACCATAGTCTGCTCAAGACCTTTAGCGCCACTCCCATTCAAAAGGCCCAGCTGCAGCTGGTATAAGAAACACAAGGCGCCAGTAATCAAGAAAGAAGTACACTTCCAATATGTCACAGGTACTCCTTGATACCATCGCAGATCCCACTATTCCTCTACTGGACAAACTTGCTGCCATTGCAGCCGAGTTCACTACCGTCACCACACAGAATGTCCAACTTGCTCAGTTGCTGCACATGTCCAACAATGAGATAATCTGTCTCGAGCAGCTAGTGACACTAGGACAGGGCACAGTAGCCACACTCCAAGGGCAAATAGCAGCAGCAGGCCCCCCAGGTACTTTGAAGAAAGTTGAATTGTTCACAGATCCAGGCAAATACAATGGCTCTATTGCCAAATTCGAAGAATGGTGGGCCAAGATGAAAGCATGGCTCTGAATCAACACACACGTCACCCCCGCAGGAAGTTATGAAGTGGTCATGGCAGTACTCTCCCAGCTCAAAGGACCTAAAGCCGGCCCCTTTGTGCAGACATGCCTAGCCCGAGGAAACACTTATTTGTGGAAAGACTGCAAAGATGAAATCCAGGGTCTCTTCTGGGCCACCAACCAGAAAGATTGGGCATGCTGGCAGCTAGAAGAGTTCAAACAGCAGAACATGCAGACAGACAACTACCTCATCTGCTGGGAAGCCCTATACCAGCAAGCACAAATTGACGACACACATGCCGTATGGCTATTGGAGCAAAACACAGCACAGCACATTATCTTACAGATCTTCAAGGAGAACAAGTGCCAAGACAAACCGGCGCTCTATATGGACCATATCAGGGAGACCAGATGCGCAATGGAAGCACTCAGCTTCATAAGGGGGCCAGACAGAAGGGCTCCAGTAAGGATTAGTGTTATGCTCACGGCTACGCTACACTCCATTCGTTCCTACACTTCCCTCTTTAGCCACTCTGACCCATGCCACAGCGCCGTGACTCGGTATTGCCCGAGTCCTATTCCCACACCGGTAAGCACAGTAGCCGCAGCATCCGGGCACTGGACCATGGTAGAGTAAAGACCCGGTTACCTGGTTACTGATGCCGAACCACAGCACTTAGGCAATCCGCAGTTGCAATGGCGCCTTATGTTGCCACCCGGTCTCACGCCTATAGCGATACTCGCGCATCACACGCCATAGTACGCCATCCATTCTCACTCCAATGGCATTAACCTCACGATGGCGCCATCGCTCGCCACCCTTTCCCACTCCAGTAGCATTTCGCCCGCAGCATCGCCTCCCTTGTATGGACCAGGCCAGTTTTTGCTTCGCACTTCCATCTTTAGTAACCATGCCTGCCCTTAGTTAGTTTAGGCTCCGCTTGAATCCCATTTGTAGTAGTATATAAGACTGCCTGTAAATTATCGGAGCCCCAATCAATTCTTCTTGGGTCTTCCCTTACAAGGTACCCACTTATAAGGAGTTTGATCCACCTTTCCGTTTCGCTTCACTTCGCTACTCGACCCCTAGTGCCTAGCACCCGGGTCTTTCGTCTCACTTCATTCCACTCAATGCCTCCTTGCCTTTGTGCCCGAGGTCATTTCATTAAGAATTGATTCTCCCATTCACCGCTGTCGCTCTTCAGCCACCCTGGACACCCCACCCATCACCAACTTCGTTGCTATCAGTAAGCAGAGCAGAGCCCACGTCCCCCTTATTGACATGGAAGGACACTAGTGAACAGTACATGTGCCAAGTCGGCCCCCACTGTTGTCGTTGGCAATACAACAGGTGGACACTGTCTAGTAGTCGCCCCTTGCCCAGTTCACCCCATCAACCTCAACCTTATCACCACCGTCGCTTCCCGCCTTGAAGCTGACACCACTGCTGCTGCTGAGAGAGAGCAGAGAGAGCTGTGGGAAGAGATTGACCAGGCTATCGCAGACTTTGCCATGAGGTCCAGGGCTTCAGATATGCCCACACTCGTCTATCCCCCATTCCCAAGTGCTGACATTGACCTGAACGACTTTGTTTGGCCCACACCACCTATCCCATCGCTGTCCACTCTTTGCCGGCTCATCGCCAAAGCCGAAGAACAAACCCACCACTACCAGGAGTACTGCGCTCGCATAGAGGCAGAGCTCGCCGCACCCCTTCCCCCCTCACTGGACTACTGCACCTGCTGCAGGCCAGATTGCCTTCACCACCCCTTCTGTTTCCCGCCATTCCACTCGCACCCGAGACAGTCCGGGACATCTGGTACCATACTGGTGTGCAATCTCAATGAGCTAGGCCACCTCCGCCCAAGAAACCTTCTGAAGCGGCCCAGCAAATTCCTTTAATCTTCCTTTTTGTACTTACATCTTTGTGCCTCCCTCCTTTCCTAGTGTTAGCCTTCTTCTCCAAGGATGTTCCTGCTTTTCTTCTGGTATTCCCTTTTAGCTTCTTGTTTTATTTCTTTCTTGTTACTTGTGTTTTGCATTTATCGTCTTCTCAGCCATGTTCAGTTTGATCGCAATACCCTTTTGATTTCTTTGCAGCTACCTACAGGCGAATACTCCCTCATCATCTTCACACCCACTGGCGTACAAGGTCGCAACCTCTGCTACGAGACCATACCTACCAACTGGGCAGAGCCAGCACCCCAGGAAGACTGGTAGATTTGCTTTATAGATTTAATTGAAGAACCGTTCCCAGCTTTAGCTATAGGGGGATCACTTAGCAAGCTGAGAGAACACCGAACGCATCCTGAAGGAAGAGTAATCAGGATCCTCAATAGGCCACGTCCAGGAGACTATTGAGATCAGAAGACCGTAGTCCGCGCGAGACCTCTAGCGCCCCTGCCATTTGAAAGGCCCAGCCGCAGCTGGTATAAAAAGCACAAGGCGCCAGTAATCAAGAAAGAAGTCTGCTTCCAGTATGTCGCAGGTACTCCTTGATACCATCGCAGATCCCACTATTCCTCTACCAGACAAACTCGCTGCCATTGTGGCCGAGTTCACCACTGTCACCACTCAGAATATCCAACTTGCACAATTGCTGCATGCATCCAACAATGAGATTATCCATCTTGAGCAGCTGGTGACCACCGGACAGGCAACAGTAGCCACACTACAGGGTCAGATCGCCACAGCAGGCCCTCCAGGTACCTTGAAGAAAGTTGAATTGTTTGCGGACCCAGGCGAATATGATGGAACGATTGCCAAGTTTGAAGAATGGTGGGCCAAGATGAAAGCATGGCTCCAAATCAATGCGCATGTCACCCCCGCTGGTAGCTATGAAGTGGTTGTGGCAGTACTCTTCCAGCTCAAAGGACCAAAGGCTGGCACATTCACACAAACACACCTATCCCAGGGCAATGCATACTGGTGGACTGACTGCGAGGCCAAGATTGAGGGCCTCTTCCACACCGCCAACCAGAAAGACTGGGCATGCCGCCAGCTGGAGGAATTCAAGTAGCAAAACATGCGGACTGATGACTTCTTAGTTCGCTGGGAAGCCCTATACCAGCAAGCACAGATTGACGACATGCACGCGGTCTGCCTCCTGGAGCAAAACACAGCCCGCCATATCATTTTACAGATCTTCAAGGAAGGCAAGCGCCAGGATAAGCCAGCGCTCTATTTGGACAACATCAGGAAGACCGGATGTGCAATGGAAGTGCTCAGCTTCATAAGGGGGTACGAAAGGAAGGCCCCTGCGAGGATTAGCAGTCGAGGGTTAGCGTGGGAGAACACTGAAGAAGATGTATATGCCCTCCCAAGCAGCGATGCCCACGCAAAGTGCTTTAATTGCAAACAGACCAGCCACAGAATTCAAGAATGCCAGAAGCCAAAGATAAATTAATGCCCAGCCTGTAAGTTTGTTCATGGTGGGCACAGTGCTTATTGCACCAAGAGGAAAACACTGTGGAGGATACCGCTAGCTGAAGAAGAAGAACCCACCGGCTCCAAAGCGCTAGTAAGGATTGCCAAGTTGGCAGAAGAAATACGCAAGAGGAACAACCCGGAGATGGGTTTGGATTTTCTGATGGAAGGATCCCAGATGAAGGGAAAAGGCAGGGCCTAAGGAACGTGTTGGGTGTTTCAAAGGCCGGTAAGATTCCAACCAAGCGCGCCCCTATTACCCATGTTATCATTTCTAAAGACTGAGAGTGGTGTATTCCCCTTAGATTGCCCAGTCTAGAGGAGTCCGCTCCCCAGCAGCTCAGCAGCAACCGTGAACTGAATGCTGTGCTTAATTCCTTTAACAAGTATACTCCCCTGCACACGCACAAAGAAACCCCAACTAACCCCCCACAAATCCGCATACTAGGGCAGCAGAAATGAAAAGAGATACTGATGCAGGTTCAGATCAAGACTAGCACTGGCGACTTCATACTGGTGTCCGCCCTACTTGATAGTGGTGCCCAATCATCCTTCATACACTAAGAGTATGTCCACCAAAATCGTATCCCTACTGAAGAACTCCCACAGCCCATATATGTCTACAATGCTGATGGAACCCCGAACAAAGCAGGGCCTGTCACCTATGTGGCCACCATCTTATTGGAATATCAGGGTCACGTGGAAAAGACCTGGGTCGAGGTAACAGATTTAGGAAGCAAAGACTTGATCCTGGGGTATACATGGCTAAAAGAACACAACCCACAGATCAATTGGAAGACCAGAGCGGTCCATATGCCAGATTGTCCAGAGCTGTGCAACTACTCCAGAGTGTCGCAGGTCATCTGCTGAGCAGAAGAACAGGAAGTCCAGGTCGCTGAGGAGCAACAGTACACCGAAAAACAGCAAGAAGGAAAAGCTCCTCGAGAGTTAGTACCCCCAGTGTACCACCACTACCTCAAGACCTTCGAGCAGAAGGAGTCTGAGAGGATGCCAGTCAGAAAGCCATGGGATCACACCATCGAACTAAAAGACAGCTTTGTGCCAAAGAAGGGCCGGAACATCCCCCTAAGCCCACAAGAGCAAAAGGAAGTAGATGATTTCGTTGATGAGCAGCTTGCCAAGGGGTACATCTGGCCCTTCAAGTTTGAACAGACCTCCCTGGTCTTCTTTGTGCCAAAGAAAGATGGTCAAAGGCGGATGGTCCAGGACTACAGGTACCTCAATGAACACACGGTCTGCAACAACTACCCGCTCCCACTCATTGCCCAACTAATCGACAAGCTCCACACCACCCGCCTCTTCACCAAAATGGACCTTCGCTGGGGGTATAACAACGTCCGGATCAAGGAAGGAGATGAATGGAAAGCCACTTTCACTTGCCACTGCAGCACGTTCAAGCTGCTGGTGATGTTCTTTGGCCTATGCAATTCCCCAGCCACCTTCCAAACCATGATGAACGACATCTTTGCCGACATGGCCGAAAACGTCATGGTATACATCGACGATCTCCTTATCTTCACCCCCAGCAATGACCACAAAGCCCACAAAGCAATAGTCCTAGAGGTCCTCAAACGTCTAGAAGAAAACAACCTCTTTGTCAAGCTGGAGAAGTGCACCTTCAGGGTAAAGGAGTTAGAGTTCCTCGGGATGATCGTAGGAGTAAACGGGGTAAGCATGGACCCAAGTAAAGTCACCACCATAAAGGAATGGCCGGTCCCCACCAATGTCTGAGGAGTTTGGGCCTTTTTAGGCATGGCCAACTTCTACCGGCGCTTTATTCAGGACTTCGCCCATATAGCATGGCCGCTCCATGATCTAACAAAGAAAGACGAGCCCTTTTGCTGGATGGACCAGCGCCAGGCGGCTTTCAATCGCCTCAAAGAAACCTTCACCATGGCCCCCGTCCTAGCCTACCCAGATCATAATAAAAAGTACTGACTCAAGTGCGATGCCTCCTCGTACACAACCGGAGGAGTTCTCCTGGTGGAAGAAGAAGACTGATGGCACCCTGTAGCCTATGCCTCACATGCAATGACACTGGAAGAGCGCAACTACCCCATAGCCGACAAGGAGATGTTGAGTGTAATTAGGGGATTGGAAGACTGGTGCCACTACCTGGAAGGGGCCGAACAGCAGTTTGAGGTGTGGAATGACCACGAGAACCTCAAGTGGTTCATGACATGGCAAAATCTCAACCGAAGGCAAGCCCGTTGGGCCCAATACCTCTCTTGCTTCAACTTCAAGTGGTGCCACAAGTCTGGCACAACCATGGGAAAAGCTGATGCCCTTTCACAGAGAGAAGATTTAGCCATAGGAGATGCAGAAGACAACCATGACGTAGTGGTAATCCCTCCCGAACAGATACAGGTCCGTACGTGCAGTCGAGCGCAGGAGGAAAAAGCCGATGAACCCGCTACCAAGGAGACCACGGTGCTGCACCACTCCAGAGACTGACTAACGGATCAAATCTCACACGAGACCATCAAGCTTCTGGCCCTGGTGCAGAAGAGACTTGAGGGCCAGGGATACCATATTGAGGATGGGTGCCGCATGAAGAATGGCAAAGTGTACGTACCCCCCGCCTGCAGGCCCAAGGTACTCTGTCTCCACCATGATGCGCCAGTGGCCAGTCATCCCGGGGTAGCACGGACTGTAGAGTTGCTCCGGCGGCATTACGACTGGGCCTACCTGGCCATCAATGCTGCCGACTATGTGAAGAGATGCCTGAGGTGCACCCAAGTCAAGCCCTCTAACAAACCACCCACAGGGCCCCTCCAACCGCTGCCCATTCCGTCAGGGCCCTGGCAAGATATCTCGGTGGACTTCATTACCGGGCTCCCTCTCTCTAACTTGTACACTGCCATACTGACTGTTGTGGACCGCTTCTCCAAAGCGGTTGAACTCATCCCTTGTGATTCCACCTGCACCTCCCTCGACCTTGCCAACATCTACCTGCACCACATCTGGAAGCATCACAGTCTCCTGAAATCCATCATCTCGGATCAGGGCCCCCAATTTGCATCACGCCTCATGACAGATCTCTGCTGCCAGCTCCAGATAGACCAACGACTGTCCACTGCCTATTACCCACAGACCAATGGACAAACCGAATGGATGAACTGAGAGGTAGGCCAGTACCTCCGGACTTACTGTGCAGATCACCCAGACTCATGCAGCGACTGGCTCCCACTCGCACAATTCACCATTAATTCCAGGATGTCGTCCGCCTCCGGTAAAACCCCCTTCCAGCTCACCCAAACCTACACCCCAGTTCTTGGAATAGAACCCACTGTCACCCAGTCCCCCACTGCTGATAACCTAGCCAACCAGTACGCTGATCACTTGGCGGAAGCCCAGGAGTGACTTCGTGCCTCACAAGATACAATGAAGCGAGCAGCCGCCGGTAAGCATTCTCTGGCCCCCTCCTACTCTATTGGGGATAAGGTTTGGCTATCCACCGAACATCTCTCTATTCCAGGATCCCCCAAGCTCCTTGATCGCTGGATCAGGCCGTTCCCCATCATTGGTCTCGTCAGCCCCAATGCTATCCGCCTTGACCTCCCTGCCTCATATCGTATTCACCCTGTCCTCAATGTCTTGCGGGTCAAACCCTTCATAGCCCCGCTCCCTGGTCAGCACCCTTCTACCCCCAATCCCTCTTCCCTGGCTGCTGACCCTGCTATCCCTGAATACGAAGTCAAGTACATCGTTGACTCCCGCTTGGCCGGCCACGGCCTTCAGTACCTGGTCCATTGGAAGGGGTATGATATCTCTGAGCGCACCTGGGAACCTCGTGCTAACCTCGCTAACTCCCCTGATGCCCTTGCCACCTTCCACCGTGCCCACCCTTCCACCCCTCGCCCGGTCTCTCACTCCGCCATTCGTGCTATCTTTCTGTCTGCCCATCTGGAATCTGGGCCTTAAGGAGGGGGTCGTGTTACGCTCATGGCTACGCTACGCTCCATTCATTCCTATACTTCCCTCTTTAGCCACTCTGACCCACGCCACAGTGCCGCAACTCGGTATTGCCCGAGTCCTATTCCCACACCGGTAAGCACAGTAGCCGCAGCATCCAGGCACTGGACCATGGTAGAGTAAAGACCCGGTTACCTGGTTACTGATGCCGAACCACAGCACTTAGGCAATCCGCAGTTGCAATGGCGCCTTATGTCGCCACCCGGTCTCACGCCTATAGTGATACTCATGCATCACACGCCATAGTACGCCATCCATTCTCACTCCAATGGCATTAACCTCACGATGGCGCCATCGCTCGCCACCCTTTCCCACTCCAGTAGCATTTCGCCCACAGCATCGCCTCCCTTGTATGGACCAGGCCAGTTTTTGCTTTGCACTTCCATCTTTAGTAACCATGCCTGCCCTTAGTTAGTTTAGGCTCCGCTTGAATCCCATTTGTAGTAGTATATAAGACTGCCTGTAAATTATCGGAGCCCCAATCAATTCTTCTTGGGTCTTCCCTTACAAGGTACCCACTTATAAGGAGTTTGATCCACCTTTCCGTTTCGCTTCACTTCGCTACTCGACCCCTAGTGCCTAGCACCCAGGTCTTTCGTCTCGCTTCGTTCCACTTGACACCTCCTTGCCTTTGTGCCCAAGGTCGTTTCAATTAGCAGCAGAGGGTTAGTGCAGGAGAACACTGAAGAAGACATGTATGCCCTCCCAAGCAGCGACGCCCACACAAAGTGCTTCAACTGCAAGCAAACTGGCCACCAAATCAGAGAATGCCAGAAACCAAAGATTAACCAATGCCCAGCCTGTAAGTTTATTCATGGTGGGCACAGTGCTTATTGCACCAAAAGGAAAACACTGCAGAGGATCCTGCTTGCCGAAGGCAAAGAATTTGCCACTGGAGAACCCCTGGTAAGGATTGCAGAAATTGTTGAAGAAATCCATAAGAGAAACAATCTGGAGATAAGTTTGGATTTTCCCATCAAAGGATCCCAGGAGAAGGGAAAAGGCAGGGCCTGAAGAACATGTCGGGTGTTCAACAGGCTGGTAAAGTTCCAAAGCATGCCCCTATTACCCATGTTATCATGTCTAAAGATTGAGAATGATGTATTCCCCTCAGATTGCCCGGTCTAAAGGAGTCTGCTCAGCAGCTCGGTGGCAATCATGAATCAAATGCCATGCTTAATTCCTCTAACAAATATATGCCCCCCTGCATATGCAAAGAAACCCCGACACCTCCCCAGATATGCATCCTAGGGCAGCAAAAACGAAAGGAAATCCTCATGCAGGTACAGATCAAGACTCAGTTTGGGGACTTCTTACCAGTGTCTGCTCTGCTCAACAGTGGTGCCCAGTCCTTGTTTATCCACCAAGAGTATGTGCAACAAAATTGTATCCCCACCAAGGAACTCTCACAGCCCATTTATATCTACAACGCAAACAGAACCCCTAACAAAGCAGGCCCAGTAACTCATGCAGCCATGGTACTACTGGAATATCAGGGCCATGTTGAGAAAACCTGTGTGGAAGTCACAGATCTAGGAAGTAAAGATCTGATTCTAGGATATATGTGGCTAAAAGAGCACAATCCCCGCATTAATTGGAAGACCAGTTTGGTCACCCTCCCAGAATGCCCGGAGTTATGCAACTACTCAGGAGTTTCGCAGGTAATATGCAGAGCAGAAGAACAGGAGATCTGGGTCACTGAGGAGCAGCAGTGCACTGGACAAAAGCAAGAAGGAAAAGCTCCCCAAGAGTTAGTACTTCCAGTATATCACTACTACCTCAAGACCTTCAAGCAGAAGAAGTTTGAGCGGATGCCCATTAGAAAGCCATGGAACCACACCATCAAGTTAAAAGATACCTTTGCCCCCAGGAAAGGCCACAATATCCCCCTTAGCCCACAAGAGCAGAAAGAAGTAGATGACTTCATGGATAAACAATTGGCAAAGAGGTATATCTGGCCCTCCAAATCCGAGCAGACCTCTCCAGTCTTCTTTGTACCAAAAAAGGATGGCCGCAAGCACATGGTACAGGACTATCGGTATCTCAACAAGCACACAGTGCACAACAACTATCCACTCCCCTTGATAGCCCAGCTGGTAGATAACCTCCAGACTGCCTGACTCTTCATGAAAATGGATCTCTGCTGGGGCTACAACAATGTCCGAATCAAGGAGGGAGATGAATGGAAAGCCACCTTTACTTGTCACCACAGCACCTTTGAACCCCTGGTAATGTTCTTTGGCCTATGTAACTTCCCAGCCACCTTCCAAACCATGATGAATGAGATCTTCACCAACATGTCCACAAATGTCATGGTGTATATCGACAATCTCCTCATATTCACTCCCACAGATGACTGGAAGGCTCATGAAGCAGTGGTTCTAGAAGTCCTCAGGCGCTTAGAAAAGAATGACCTCTTTGTTAAGCTGGAAAAGTGTACTTTCGGGGTAAAGAAACTCAAATTCTTAGGAATGATCATCAGGGTCAATGGGGTAAGCATGGACCCAAGCAAGGTAGCTGCCATAAAAGAATGGCCAGTGCCAGCGAATGTGTGAGGAGTTTGGGCCTTTCTAGGTATGGCCAACTTCTACTGGCAATTCATACAAGACTTTGCACAAATCGCCCACCCCCTCCATGACCTAACCAAGAAAGATGAGCTGTTCTGCTGGACCAACAAGTGACAAGAAGCCTTTGATCATCTCAAAGAGGTCTTCACCATGGCCCCGGTCCTCATGTATCCAGATCACCACAAAAAGTATCAGCTGGAATGCGATGCCTCTTCCTATGCAACTGGAGGCGTGCTCTTGGTAGAAAAAGATGAGAAGTGGCACCCCGTGGCCTATGCTTCACATGCGATGATGCCCAAGGAGTGCAACTACCCCATAGCTGACAAAGAAATGTTGAGCATAATAAGAGGATTAGAGGACTGGTGGCATTATTTGGAAGGGGCCGAGCAGCAATTTGAGGTTTGGAACAACCACCAGAACCTCACCTGGTTCATGACCTGGCAGCACCTCAACCAGAGACAAGCCCAATGGGCCCAATACCTATCCCAGTTCAATTTCAAGTGGTGCCACAAGCCCGGTTCCATCATGGGCAAGGCAGACACACTGTCACAAAGAGAAGATCTTGCAGTAGGAGATGCAGAGGACAACCATGATGTGGTGGTGATCCCCCCCAAGCAGATACAGGTCCACTGAACAAGGGAGAAGGTACAGAGTGAAGAAACAGAGGAGTCCGTGACTGAGGAAGCCACGGTTCTCCACCACTTCAGAGATCGTCTAACCAACCAAATCTCACATAAGACCATTAAGCTCCCACAACCCATGCAGAAACAGTTGGAAGGACAAGGGTACCACATCAAGGATGGATGCTGGATGAAGAATGGTAAGGTCTATGTTCCCCTGGCTTGTCACCCTGAGGTTCTCCGCCTTCATCATAATGTGCCTGTAGCTGGACATCTGGGTGTAGCTTGCACCATCAAACTCCTGTGGCAGCATTACGACTGGGCTTCCCTAGTCCACGATGCCACAGACTATGTGAAAAGATGCCCGCAGTGTACACAGGTGAAGCTGTCTAACAAGCCACCCACTGGGCCCCTCCAGCCACTTCCCATACCCTTGGGGCCTTGGGAAGACATCTCTGTAGACTTCATCACCGGACTTCCCCTCTCCAACTTGTACACCACCATCCTCACCATAGTTGACCACTTTTCCAAGGCTACTGAACTTGTTCCCTGCAACTCCACCTGTACATCCCTCAATCTTGCCTCTATCTACCTACACCATGTCTGGAAGCACCATGGGCTCCCCAAATCCATTGTCTTGGATTGGGGTCCACAGTTCACATCACGGCTCATGACTGACCTTTGCCACCAACTCCAAATCACCCAGTGCCTCTCTACCATGTACCACCCGCAGACTGATGGGCAAACCAAGCATATGAATCAGGAAGTAGGTCAGTACTTCCAGACCTACTGCGCCGATCACCCTGACTCTTGGAGCGACTGGCTCCCCTTGGCCCAGTTCACAATCAACACCCACATCTCCTCCTTCTCCAGAAAGTCCCCATTTCAGCTCACCCAAACCTATGCCCCAGTCCTCAGGATTGAACCAACCATGACCCAGTCCCCCACAGCCAAAAACCTTGCTAACCAGTACACCGACCACCTGGCAGACACCCAGGAATGTCTCTGCACCTCACAAGATACAATGAAGTGAGCAGCTGCTGGTAAACATTCTCTGGCCCCCTCCTATGCCATCAGGGACAAGGTTTGGCTCTTCACAGAACACCTCTCCCTTCTGGGCTCACCCAAGCTCACTGATCAATGGATTGGCCCCTTCCCTATCATCAGCCTCATTGGCCCGAATGCAGTCCACCTCAACCTTCCCCACTTGTACTGCATTTACCCTGTCCTCAACGTCTCGCAGGTGAAGCTGTTCATAGCCCTACTCCCTGGTCAGCACCCTCCTCACCCCAATCCCTCTTGCATGGCTGCTGACCCTGCTACTCTTGAGTATGAGGTCGAATACATCATTGACTCCTGCATGACCAGCTGGGGCCTCTAGTACTTGGTTCATTGGAAAGGGTATGACATTTCCGAACGCACTTGGGAGCCTTGCTCCAACCTCGCTAACTCTCCTGATGCCTTTGCTGCCTTCCACCATGCCCATCCCTCTGCCCCTCATCCAGTCTCCCACTCTGCCATTCGCACTATCTTCCCTTCTGCCCATCTGGAATCTGGGCCTTAAGGGGGGGGACGTGTTACGCTCATGGCTATGCTACGTTCCTTTCTTTCCTACATTGCCTTCTTTAGCTCCTCTTAACCATGCCACAGCACCGCGACTCGGTAGGACCCGAGCCCCATTCCCACAGCACTGGCAATAGGTATCTGCAGCATTCTGGGCATCAAACCACGGTAGAGTAAAGACCCAATTACCTGGATACTCACACCCCAGTGGAACTCTGCCAGCCTTCTGCAGTTCACTGCGCCCTCCATGATTCCCGATGCCGCCATAGCACGCCACTCATTCTCACACCAATAGCAATACTCTTGCTATCATGCCATAGTACGCCATTCTTTCCCACTCCAATCGCATTAAGCTCACTATGGCACCATCTCACACCACCCACACCCACTCCAGTAGCGTTTAGCCTGCAGCATAGCCCCTCTTGCACAGACCAGGCCAGTTTCTGTCTCGCACTTCCTTATTTAGTATTCTTGCCTACCCTTATCATATTTAGGCTCTGCTTGAATCCCTTCTGTACTTGTATATAAACCCGCCTGTATTATATTGGAGCCCCAATCAATTCTTCTTGGGTCTTTCCTCACAAGGCACCCACACACTAGAAGATTGACTTACCATTCCATTTTGCTTCACGCCACTACTCTCGCTCAACACCTCCTAGTGCTCAGCACCCAAGGTCGTTTCACTTACCACATCCCATGCACCACCCAAACCATAATTTGTGCCATATCGGGTTACCCACAGCTTTGACTAGGTAACTTGCAGGTGATTAGATTCTGGGATTCACATCTCCAAACCATGCACCCAGCACTGCCTTTGCCTCATTTCCATTTGTCTTAGTTCTGTTATTCGTAACTCTACATTCCTTAGTGTACTGCCCTCCAGCATAGTTCACCTCCATACTCTGTCTTGATTACTGATCACTGTGTTTCTCCATATTGCATTCATAATCACCTTCATTCCTTATTCCGAATTCCACTATGTACTTTAGTATATAAACTCTATGAATTCCATGTTGAAGTCAAAGCAAGCTTGGCTGCAATTCTGAGCATCACCAGACTGCACTGCAACAATGGTGCACATTGTAGTTCATCACTTATTATTCCATTCTTGTATTATTTATACTTTTCAGTGCATACATTATTGTTTTCGACCCATGCTTGTGCATAGATGATGGGCCGAGCACACCCTTGTTTGTTTCTGATCTTGTACAACTATTCTGACCAACATAGTATTTAGTTCAAACTTGTATTGTGTAACGCTCATGGCTACACTACGTTCCATTCTTTTCCTACATTACCCTCTTTAGCTACTTTGACCCACACCACAGCGCTGCGACTCAGTATTGCCTGAGCCCCTTTCCCACACTGGTAAGCACAGTAGCCGCAGCATTCCGGGCACCGGACCATGGTAGAGTAAAGACCCAATTACCCAGCTACTGATGCTGCCCACAGCACTTAGGCAATCCACAGTCACAATGGCACCATATGTCACCACCTGGTCACATGCCTATAGCGATACTCGTGCATCGCATGCCATAGTACGCCATCCATTCCCACTCCAATGGCATTAACCTCGCGATGGTGCCATCACTCACCACCCTTTCCCACTCCAGTAGCATTTAGCCTGCAGCATTGCCTCCCTTGCATGGACCAGGCCAGTTTCTGTCTTGCACTTCCGTATTTAGTATCTTGGCCTGCCCTCACTTACTTTAGGCTCCGCTTGAATCCCGTTTGTAGTAGTATATAAGACTGCCTGTAAATTATCGGAGCCCCAATCAATTCTTCTTGGGTCTTCCCTCACAAGGCACCTGCATACTAGGAGATTGACTCACTTTCCCACTTCGCTTCACTTCACTACTCGCCCCCTTGTGTGCTGCACCCGGGGCATTCGTTTCATCTTGCTCCACTCGACACCTCCTTGCCTTTGTGCCCAAGGTCATTTCATATTGCCTGTCACCTCAGTCTGTTGTCTTGAGTGCACGACGACTGAGGTAAGGCCTTTTTCTTTCATACCATTATACCTACTCGATCTGACACTGTACATAGTAAAGCTATCCCTCGATAGGTAAATCATAGTCCATTGTCTCAAGTGCATGACAATTGAGTAAAGCTGTCCCTCAATAGCCTTTGTGCATATATACCTCATTCTATAGGTTATTGAGCCCTGTGCTTACCCTCTGATACTGGTCCTGGTCACAATGTCCACCATCCCTATTACCACAGACACCCTCCCCACCAATGTACCCAAGCTTGATGTCAAGGGTACAAACTGGGCTATCTTTGCTTTTTGTTTCCAGGTAGCTGTTGAAGCCAAAGACCTTTGGGATCATTTTGATGTATTATCTCCTCGACCCACCCTCTCCCCAACCCCTACTCCCAAGGAAACTGCTGCTGTCAATAAATGGATTAAGAATGAAAGCCTTGCCAAGCATCTTCTTACCCAATGTATCCCCAACTCCACTGCTTTATGTGTCAAAGCTTTAGCAACTGTGGCTGAGATATGGCAAGCCATTGTTACTGAGTATACAGAGAAGGGTGTGTATGCACAAACAGACCTATGCACCCAATTCTTGGAGTCCTGTCTCCCCAAGGAACAGAAAGTCTGCCACTTCCTTGACAGTTTGCATACCAAGCAAAAGGAGTTGGCCTCTGTCAGTGTCACTATTGATAAGAAGGACTACCACTTGACCATCATTCAGTCCCTTCCCAACTCCCTTGCAAACTTTGCTTCCAGTCAGCTCGCTGCTGCTCACCTTTACAGCTCTACCAAGATGATTGCACCTGATACTCTTATCTCCATCATCATTGAAGAAGCTGAGTGTCAAAAGGCCTGGGGATCCCCTTGTCATGATAGCAAAGAATGCCATCATGACTGAGATGAAGCTATGGCCACTATACCTGCTACTCATGGCTGAGGTCATGGCTGAGG